>MU968411.1:48751443-48883070 GCA_034641835.2 Pinus albicaulis
TTTCTCAACCAAAGTAGATTCGGTTATTGTTTCTCCCAGATTTCTCTTACGATTTACAACATCATCAAGATGTAAAAAGAAACTGGCAATACTTTCATCACTATGCATCTTTAAATTTTCATATTAAATTCTGAGAGTTTGGAGTTTTGCACTTTTTACCTTTGCATCACCTTCATAACTTAGAATGATTTTGTCCCACATTTCCTTTGCTGTATTTAGCTGCATAAATTTGACAAATTCAGATTCAGTCAGACTTCTCGTTATAGCATTGACCACCTTTGCATTTGATTCATAATTCTTCTTTTCAGTCAGATCTGTTGGTATTGTAGCTGGATATTGATATCCTTGTTGAACAATGGCCCATACATCTATTCCTATAGACTGAAGATAGGATCTCTTCCTTGTTTTCCAGAAGATTAAATTTCTTCCATTAAAGAGGGGAGGCTTGATAGATGTTGTTCCATCTTGATTGCTCATCTTTCTTGATCTTCCTTCTAGCGGCTAAGCTTTTTTCAGAAGGACCTGCTCTGATACCAATTGTTGGGAAAGATACTGAGAGGGGGGGGGTGAATCAGTATCTTGATCTGTCAATCAACTTTTTACTTTTCTTTTCTCAAAAACCCATATGCTACTTTACAGAACAAAACTCGTGTATATATGCAGATATCCTTAAGGAAACTCGCGTATTCTCAGATCTCTTATTATGCAGATAATCCTTATCTTAGATTATTGCATCATTCACTTATTAGATGTTAGTAAGCAGTAAACATGTACAGTAAGAATAGAATACATCAACACACATAAGCATCACACATGAACACCAGTATTTTAGGTGGAAACCCAATTCGGGAGAAAACCACCGCTGCCGTTGTCTCAGTCTTCAATATTTATTATAAAGAAAACATCTTACAACTATGTACTGGCACAGACTCATACCAGCACGCAGGCACCCACCTGCAGAAGGCTACAACCTTCTCTCATTTACCAGCCTCTCCTGGAAGGGAGCTACAACCCCCTGCTCTCATTTACCAGCCTCTCCTGGAAGGGAGCTACTACCCCCTACTCTCGTTTACCAGTTATCACTGGAAGGGAGCTACTACCCCCTTACTGAAGGCTTCGACCCTCAACACCACTGCAGACCACGTTTCATCAATTTTCAAACTAGATCAAACAACTTCAACTCAACCTTTTATTTTTCAACAAACATACTTAGCCCAATGCTTCAAACAGAACAGTGAAACCACTATAACAAGAATATCAGAGATTACCCAGACTTCAGAATATATATGCAGAAACACATTCAACCATGAGCAAACTTTAGTTCAAATTACATACGCGCTTTTATTTAAACAGACCCGCATATACACACGCTTTTCATTAGACTAACCCGCGTATACATCTGTGCATTTTCAGTAAACCCTAACTTCCCATACGTGATTTTATCAGATCAGATCCGTGTATACACGTGCTTTTTCCACAACAAACTCGCGTATAGATTTGTAAATGAAAGCTTTGCAAAACAGACCAGATCTATAAGCTTACCCATATTTCTTCATTACCTTCAGCAAAATTTGCGCCAGATCTTCACCAGTTCTTCTTCTGCAGATCATCTTAGAGATTCATCATCATTAGATCTAAGGATTTAGAAACATCCATGGGTGCATCATAGATTTAGATTTATCAATAAAGAACAAATTTCAATCATGTAGATATACTTCAAAGTGAAGTATTCATTCAATACCCAGACACATGCACACCCTTGCACACCCTTGCACAATGATCTTCTTCTCCTTATATAGGTTTAGCCTTTATCAATACCATGAGTCAAAACCACACCACTTCCGATGGTATTCCTGGACGGGACCAAATAGATAATCAAGCGCTCAAGACAATGGGTCAATACCATGGTAACATCCCTTGGTATTCTAAATTTGGAGCGCAAAAGGGCATACGCGACTTGGCACGTAATTTTCCACGTGCATACACTACTTCGCCTTAAAAAACCTGCGTATGCTTTGTGACACATCATATTTATCATTTTTCTGTCACTTCCTTTCTTTTGTTCCTTCTAAGTTGATCTATAGATACATCATCTTTCCTTTTAACACACCGATACATCATCCTTACATATTTAACACATAGGTTTCTTATCATAGGCAACTCATCAAGAACAACTTCATCAAATAGGTTGCCATCAAGGACAACACATTGCATCATATCGCCGATAGTCTTATCTCATCTAGTAGGTTGCCATCAAGGACAACACATGCCAAAAATCTCCCCCTTTGGACTTGATGGCAACCATGATGGTGTTTGATCACCACAAAAACAGATAGATACAATGATTATAACCATTATGAAAACACCATGATATTCTCCTCCTATTCAAACACCATGCTACTCTCCCCCTTTGACATCAAGGGCAAAGGGCGGATCAAAGCCAAGACAATGTTTTTCTCCACATGTAGAAAGAAGAGTTTTGTAGATCTGATGTGCATTGAAGTTACCATGCTGCCCCTGAGTTCATGTTGAGTCTTCAACATAATTTTCAATGAAGTACATGACTCTATGACATTTCCTATCACCAAGGACTCATAATTACATCAATGATCCAACCAAGTGGATTTACATATGTGACACAAGTACCCAACCAAGTGGGTTTACACATTTTGACTCAACTACCCAACCAAGTGGGTTTACAAATTTGAACAAGCCCTTTACAAGACTGAATATTGCAATTTACATCATAGGTCTCAACATAACCTTTTCATCAAATTACAAATATGAATTTTCATAACCAAGACCAAAAAGACCTCAAGAGAGATCATATTTCAGAACCATCATAATGCCAACAATGCATTACATTCAGCAATGCTAATGCTCCCCCTGAAACTTGTGCATCCAATGCATCTTTTCCACATGACCAGTGCTCCTCCTTTGCTTGTGCATCCATACAGCACTGCAACTGTGCTGAAGAATGTTGACCCCAAGTAAAATTTGTTAGCAACTAACCATACGCGGTTTTCGTTGCATAAACTCGCATATATACGCGAATTTCGTTCAGGAAACCCACATATCCAATTTAATCTTCTGAATTTAAGAAGTTCTGAACAACAAATCTAAGAAAATCGTCTTCAGAGAATATTCCGTTTCTCTTAATACAAACTGAATTTGGGAAAACTGCTCTTTAAAAAAGTTAATTCGATCTGTTATGGACAAAACACATGTTTCGGATTTTCCAGATTCTTCTCCATTTGCCCAAACCGTCCAATGCAAAACTGTCACTTCTTATTCCAGTGAATTTCTAAGTTAGAATATTTAATGATGAGTTAGATATCAAATCTGCAATCTGGAAAATATCTTGGAGGCTAAAATGGTGAGTGATATTACAAAAAAATTATTAATAAATCATCATTGGTAAAATTATGCATAATAATCATCAATTTATTAAAAATAAAGGATAAGAAATAATATTTATCCATAAGAGCATAAATAATTATAAAATGGAATTATATGATAAACCATGATAAATGACGTGATAAATAATGGTACAAATGGATGAAATAGGTATTAAAAAGTGATAATAATAATGACAAACTAGCAGCCCAACATACCACCAAACTAAATATATTACATGTCCTCATGCAACCCAAAGCTTTTTTATTAACCAAGAAATACTACAAAAATTGTTCATCCTAACTCATGAAATGGATGGAACAAATGAATTCTTCCTCAAATAATGAATATTAAATTTTAGCAATCTTGATGAAGGCATAACAATTTTTAAATTTTACGTTTAACTATATGTATATGAAGTTGCAGCAAAATATCATATAAGTAACAACAAACTTCATTAACCATTTTCTCAAAAACTAGATTTCCACTATATTAATGCTTCTATGATCCAAAAATCAGATCGTTTTGATGCACGGAGGATGAAATATAAAAAAAATGGCTATAGGTGATAGTGCATGATTTTTGAAATTTTATGAACTAATTTAGCGTGAAATTTTCTAGGTTTGTGTATTTTAATGATACCTCTTTGTTATCCAGAAATCACAAGAATTTAGTTCATAGTTATAAAGATATATGCAAATCAATTTCTGCACTGTATAAAAATGAAATTTTATGCCTTAAATGAGAAAGAAAGTAGAAAACATCCATGATGCATAGCAATGCCTCCCCCAAACTAAATAAATAGCATGCCCTCATGCAATGATAGAAAACAGATAGAGGTGGTTGCTACAATCTGTTGAAATATATGCTTGGTGTAAAACAACATGGAAGAAGGGAGGTGTTGAGAATGAATAATATGGTCATGATAAATAATTAAATGAAAGGAACACTCTCCCAAACTGAAATATTTTTTCTTTGAAGAATGGGAAGTGGTAAAGATGTGGAATGAATGACGATAAATAATGCTCAATGGATTTTGCATTAAATTCTCCTAAATTCATAATAAATCAGAAAAGTATGCTATTTTACCTCAAGTTTTATCTTTGAAAAAAAAATTGGAATGACATGTATGGACTAGAATTTGTTGAAGCTGATGTAGGCTGAGCAAATACTAAAAGTGATGCAAAATGTGGAATTCATGCAAGCACATCATGTCGGAACAATTGTGCCCGTTCGCGAGTTGCGCGAGCCTCTGTTGTTAGGGGCAATAGTGTGGCCTTGATGCAAATATAATTCCCCCCATACTTGTTGTTCTCCTGTGACAAGTCACTATTTTGCATGAAAATTTTTTGAATCCACAGTTTGAGTTTTGAATAGCAACAGATAAGATGCATGAAAAAATTTTAATCAGAAATTTTTTTGTATAAATGCAATACTAATATTTTGCAAATCATCAAGTTATGCCTGATTTCAGTAATTATATTGCATTTTATCCCATAATGCATACATTCCCCACTCCAATTGGAAAAGGGATTCCATGACCATAAATCGTATGAAAGGTGTTGTGCTGACGAAAAGGCAAGGGAATGATCAATATGGCAATAAATGAAGCAGAGTACACATATCTATGATAGGATGGCAAGAAGTATGGTTATAATGAGAGTAGAGTGTGTAAATATAGTTATGAATAAGATATAGGACACTTTGGATTGATGATAAGTTATGCGAAAAATAAAAGGACAAAAATATGCCAAAAAGATGCTTTTCTGACAGTATTCTAGTAAAAAATGATGCGATTGATTGAAAAAAAATTTCTCATACGTAAAGGTTCAAAATAGGGAAAAATTAAGGAAATAACTTCTTCGATGAAAAAAAGAATAAGAAAAGAGTATTATAGAAATAATTGATGATAAGATATAACTTCAATACCATAAGCAGAGCCTCTGCTACCAGTAGGCGTCCATAGTCTCAGTAGGGTTTCTTTTTAACTCGTATGAGCCAGGATCCTCAATTTATAAATGGAGAGTTCTAGTGCTATTTTACAAAAGATATTAGTGTGCTAGCAGGGTAACCAGATAACCACACTGCCATTCATTGGGATATAGCAAAAGTGATCAGGCCAGCTCATGATGAGACCTCCTGTTCTAAGGATATTTTGGCTATCCAAAGGATCATAACCCTGGTGTGGTGGCCATAATGGGAATTTCAATTCGTTGCAACCTTATGAACATGGTAGGTTAGCTCATAATGAGACCACCTATCCTCTATCTGCAAACAAAATTTTGTTGTGAGTACACAATTTTATGATAAAAAGAGGGAGGCTCAGTACTCCTTAAAAGTAGGGATGGTGGAAGAAGTTGAACATGTCAATAGAAAAAAAAATATACCCATAATCTCATTTATTATAGACATAGAATATTGTAACCAGGAAGGGTGGAACCAACATGGTATTAAGATGATGAATCAATATCATGTACAATGGAAAACGATGCAGTAACTAGTATATAAATACTATCCTTTTTCTTAAAAAGAATCTCTCATCCAGAAGTTGTCCTGTTAAAGATCATAATGTTAATGATATTCACCTGCTTCTTAATGATAATTCTTGTCCTCATAGAAGTAGTGTACTTCATGTCATGAAAGGGAATTAGAAAAATGGGGTTGAGATGAGCTAGGAATAATCCCACAAGAGGAAGGAAGTGCTATTCACAAAACAAAAAACTTAGAGGAAGAAAAAATGTTCTTTCAAATATGGAACAGTAGTTGTTCCCTATATGGAAAAACAAGGAAAAATCACATGAAAACGTGTTGTTCCCTAATATGGAACAACATATGTTCCATATATGGAACAAAAAGGAAAAATCACACAAAAAAGTGTTGTTCCCTATATAAAATTACAAATTTCTATTTAACATTACATATGAATTAAATAAAATAAAAGCAATAAAAGAAAAAATTAAATTTTTTATAATGTTGTATTTATACTTAAAAAATAAATAAATTAATTAATTAATTAATTAATTAAATATTTAAATGTTAAAAACAAATGTTATAATATTATGTTTTATTTTTATTTTTTTAATTGTATTGTTATATAGTTTTTTTTTTTTAATTTATTGTATTGTTATACTAAAACAAATGTTTTTTTTTTAAATTTATTATATTATTATTGTTTTTTCTTTAATTATATAATGTTTAAAAATAAATATAATTGTTATTTAATATTTTTTTAATTATATTTTGATATTTTTAACAATTAACGATGTTTTTATTATATTATATAGCAATTTTATTATTATTTTTATATATCACAATGTTTTAATTAATTTTTTATTGTTTTACTAAAACAAATTAAAAAAAATATATTTAAAAACAAAATTTAAAAAAAAAAAAGAAAAAAAAAAAAAGAAAAAAAAAAATTAAAAAAATTAAAAAATTAAAAAATTAAAAAAATTAAAATTGTTTTATTAAAACAAATTAAAAAAAGAAATTAAAAAAAAATTAAAAAAAAAAAAAAAAAAAAAAATTAAAAATTAAAATGGTGGAAATTTCGAATTGCCGTGTGAGAGTGGTGAGGCCCGTGAAAGCGAGAATACTTATGAAATTTTATTACGTGAGGGCTGGTCCCATACATATTTATTTTAATTTTAATTTTTAATTTTTTTTTTATTTTTTATTTTTTTATATATATTTATAATTAATAAATAACTATTAAAATATTTATTTAATATAAAAAAAAAAAATTAATTGTTAAAAATATTAAAATATAACAAATGTATTAAAAAAAAAAACAATTTATTAAATAACAATTATACTTTGTTTTTAAATATTATATAGTTAAAAGAAAAAAATACAATATAATAAATAAATAAATAAATAAAACATTTGTTTTAATATAAAAATACAATAAATTAAAAAAAAAAACTATATAACAATACAATTAAAAAATAAAAAATAAAATATGATATATGATATATATAAAAAAAAAATATGATATATATAAAAATACAATTAAAAGAAACAAAAAACAAAATATGATATATAAAAAAAACAATAAAGAAAAAAAAATTCAAGATTTAAGATTAAAAAGAATAAAAAGTAAGATTTAAAAAAAAAAGAAAAAAAAGAATATAAAATCAAAAATTTCTCAAATAAAAACAAGAAAAAACATTTTAAAAAATGAAACCACTAATATATTTATGATTAAAAAAAAAATGTTATAATATTACTATTTTTTTTATGTGCATGGTCATTTTATGGATTTTTCTGTCTAGATGAACCTATAAGTCTTAAAAAAGAAAAAAAAATCTAAATTTTTGTCCTTAAAACCCTAAAAAATTTAGTTCTTTTTGCATTTTCTTCACTAAAAAAATATAAAAAAATTATGGTTTTTGAACCTAAAAACCTTAAAAAATTAGTTTTTAGACACAAAAGACTATAGAAAAATAGATTTTCCCCAAAATCGTCTTTAAATTGACAGAATAGAAGAAAAACTAACATTTGAAATGCAAAAAACTGTTGTCACCAATGCGAACACAACACCTTCACAAAATTACCAATAGCAACACAACACCTCCAATGCCAATGCAATACCTTCATGAAGTTACCAATGCTAATGCAACACCTCCACAAAATTACCAATAGCAACACAACGCCTCCAATGCCAATGTAATGTCTCCACAAAGTTACCAATGCCAACGCAACACCTCCAGAAATTTGCTCTAACAAATACCAGAAAACTTGATGTGATGTGATGAATAAAAACAATCACTTTTATTATATAGCGAATATTGTCTGATTGGTTTACTGTTTAACGAATATGGGATTAAAATTTCAAATTTCAAATATTTACATTTAGTTTATTATAGTTCATACTATAGTTAAAATACTTAATATTTGCATGTAGTGATCATAGTTAATATTTTATTTAATATTTACATGTACTGAATGTTGAATAATTCAAATATAATCTCAGATTAAAAATTAAAATATGAAATACTTACATGTAGTTAATTATAGTTAATATTATAAATAAAATAGTTAATATTTGCATTTAGTTATCATAGTTAATATTTACATGTACTCAATGTTTAAAATCATGGGATTAAATTTTAAAATCTAAAATATTTACATGTAATTAATTATAGTTAATATTATAGTTTAAATAGTTAATATTTACATGTTGTTATTTTTGTAAATATTTACATGTAGTCAATCTTAAACCATTCAAATAAGAAATTTATTTTAGTTTCGAAGACATGCATGAAAGGAATATTTTGTGGATATTTTGAATAGAAAGTATGGTGAAATATTTGAAGACCAACAGTTTATTAATAAATTTTGAAATATATTTTAGATGAATATAACGTAAGTTTAAAATTTAAAATTTAAAATATTTATATGTAGTCATTATAGTTAATATTTGCATGTAGATATTATAGTAATATTATAGTTAATACTTACATCTAGTCAATGTTAAATCATTGAAATAAAAACATTATTTTAGTTTGGAAGGCATCCATGATAGAAATATTTTGTGGATATTTCGAATATAAATATCGGTAAAATATTTCAACACAAACAGTTTATTAAAAAAATGTTAAATACATTTTTTGACTAATATTTGTATCAAATATTTGAAATGAAAATTTTGGAGGGAAAGTTTTTTGCGAAATTGTTTGGGGGGAAATTTTGGAGGGAAATTTTTTCGTAAATTTTTTTGGAGGGAAATTTTCAGTCTTTAAGCTATATATTGTAAGTGGGAGAGGAATTTGTATCATTCAACCTATTCTTGTTGAAATCCATGGTTTCTTCTGATAGCGAAGTTTTTCTTTGTACAACATCAACATCTTCGTCACGCAACAACTCTATTCAGAGTGATGAATATAATGGGAGTTCGTTCACCATGAATAGAGAGTCAAAAAATCGACTTGGTCGTAATCCTAAAGATGATGAGAACAAAATTGATGAGGTGCAGCAAAATGAAATTTCTGTAAATCGAGCACCAGTTATACCACTTACTCTTAATCCTAAGGATTATGAAAGTAATAGTGATGATCAAGGGCATGATGAAGAATTTCCAAAGTCAAAAGTTTCACTTCGTCCTAATCCCAAGGATTATGAGGACACCATTGATGAAGAGGGAGATGAAGAATATCTACTTCAGCTTAATCCTAAGGATTATGCGAGAACAACAAATGAAGAGGGGAATGAAGAATCTGTAGAGTCAAAATATCCACTCTATCCTAATCCTGAGGAGTATGCCAGCACCACTGATGAAAAGGGGGATGTAAAATTTCCAGAGTCAAAATATCAAATTCATCCTAATCGTAAGGATTATGCGAGCACCACTGATGAAGAGGGGAATGATAATGTTTTAGAGTCAAAACATCCACTTTGTCCCAATCCTAAGGATTATGCCAGCACCACTGATGAAGAGGGAAATGAAAAATTTACAGCGTCAAAATATCCACTCCGTCCTAATCCTAAGGATTATGCAAGCACCACTGATGAAGAGGGGGACGAAAAAATTCCAGAGTCAAAATTTCCACTTCCTCTTAATCGTAAGGATTATGTCAGCACCACAGATGAAGAGGGGAATGAAGAATTTGCAGAGTCAAAATATGCACTTCGTCCTAATCCTAAGGATTATGTCAGCACCACCGAGGAAGAGGGGAATGAAGAATTTGCAGCGTCAAAATATCCACTTCGTCCTAATCCTAAGGATTATGCCAGCACCACTGATGAAGACGGGGATGAATTTACAAAGCTAAAATTTTCACTTCATCCTAATCATAACGATTATAATTTAACCACTGATGAAGGGGGGATGAAGAATTTCCAATAAATATAGATTCAAGGCATTCACTTATTCCTAATCCTAAGGATTATGAGAGCATCAGTGAGGAAGGGGAGGGGCAGGATGAAGAAATTATAGTGAATACAAATTCAAAGCTTCCACTTATGCCTAATCCTAATGATTATGAGAGCACCACTGAGGAAGGGGAGGATGAAGAGTTTCTTGCAAATGATAATTTTAGAGGCACAGATCTGAATATTGCATTTTCTCCAAGTGACCATTTCAAAGACACTCATGGTGATGAAGAATTGAATCCTCCCAGGGAAGAATTTGAAATCATGGGTCAAGATGGTGAAGAATTTCTTTTGAGTCAGGGTTACAAAAGTGTCGATGATTCTTGTGAAATGTTTTCTTCAACTGATGATGGTAAAGAAAATTTTCCACGCAATGATGTTGATGAATTTCTTAACTATGTTAAGGATGATGATAGTGGGGATAATATTCCTCCTAATGGTGATGAAACTACTTTTACAAAGGATGATGGAATGATGAATCCGTTGCAAGAAAATATTGCAACTAGGAGTAGGAGTAGACCTTTTCATATCAATCCAAAGCATTCCAGTTATACAAGGGCGAGGACAAAATATCTCACGACAAGAAGTTCTGTTGTTCATTTGATTTCAAGTGAATGTTGTCGAAGGGATTGCTTGAAAAATATGGATTTCAACTTTGCTTTGGAGAAAAGGAAAACATATATGTCAATGAATAAAATCATGCAAAATTCATATTTAGTGGGTTGCATGCAATCTACACTAGCAGGTTATGATTATCATATTGGGAATGTATTGCTTTGCAGAAAGGCATTCAAAATGTTGTATTCAATTGGTAATTGTCGTTTGTCAAGAATCTAGGATAGATTGGAAAAGGATCCCACATATTATTCAGAAGCACGTCATAAACGAGAGGTGGGGCCATTTGCAAATACTGCTAAGACATGGATGAAAGACTTCTTTTCAAATCATGGAGAGTGTATGCCAAATAAAGACACAATACATATTCCAGATAATTTCTCGAGACGAGAAATATTCATGTTATACAAAGATTATGCAGAAGATATTGAAGGAATTGGTAATTTTATTACATATTCTTATTTTACAAGGATATGGAAAACTGAATTCAACAATGTTCGTATTCCTAAGAAGACAAGGATGGGGATTTGTAGCACATGTGCTTCTCTTAAAGAAAAAAGAGATAAATGTCAAGGGGCGGAAAGAGGTATGTGTTCAAAACATTGTTTTTTAAAATTTGATACTTATCAACTATGAAAATATATTTATTCATATGTTTCTTTTATTTTATGTACAGATTCCATTGTCAAAGAACTTCAAGACCATCGCAATCAGCAAACAAGTGAAAGACAAAAGTTGTATAAACATCGAAATAAGTGTTATGATCATCCAAATAAATATCTGGGATTGATAATTGATGGTATGGACCAAAAGAAAACACTTCTTCCACATTTTGTCCGCATGCCAAAAAAATTACAAGAGGAAAATTTCATTCAGTTTCACTTGGTTGGTTGTATGGTATTTAATGAGAAGATGTTTCCAAGAGTTTTCTTCACAACTCCAAATATTCACGATGATGCAAATCTGACCATAACTATAATCCATGATGTGGTTACTCATTGGTCTGGGATTCTTCCTGAAGTTTTGTATTTACAATTAGACAACACAAGTCGTGAGAACAAAAATCAAGTTCTTTTTGGGTATCTAAACATGCTCGTTGAATTGGGAATTTTTAAAAAGATAAAGGTTGGTTTCCTTCTTGTTGGGCATACTCATGATCATATTGATCAAATGTTGAGTCGTTTTTCAGTAACATTGAGGAGGAAAGGTGTTGGGAGCTTGCCATCATTAATTGAATGTATTAAGAAATCGTACATTCCAGAGCCTGTTTTTCATGTGTTGGAAGAAACTATTGACATGCGAAGGTTTATTTTTGGATCACATGGTGAGGAGAAATGCATTGAACAACTTAACGGCATTAGCTTCCAGCATCAATTTCGTATCAAAAAAATTGATGGGATAACACTTATATGGGGCAAGAAGTATTCAAATATTGAAGAATGGGGACCATCATCAGGTTTAGCATTTTTGAAGTTCATTCCAGAGCGTCCAATGTTTTCATCAAAGATATTGTTATTACAGTAAGTTTCTGAACTCCATAATGCACGAAGGCAGAAGAGAGACATAAATTATTCTGAATGTCTAGAGGAAATTAAAAGATGTATTAGAGATACATATGAATACTTCGATGTTGCTGATTAAGTTTGGTGGGAGTCTTTTTTCAGTAATCAAAGTGATATGATTTCAAGCTCAGTAAATGGGGATACGCTTTTGAATACTCCTTTTTTTTTGCCACAAAATATGCCAAATGAACATGAACATCAGGAAACACACAATGTTGAACAACAACAGCCTCAAGCTATTATTAATTCCCCACAGGTAGAGGAAAGAGAAATCTATATTGGCTCTAGAAGATCACGTGCACAACGTGAAGCCATGGAAGACCTTTACAGGGGTTCTGTGCAGGATCTTAAGGAGGGTTGCATGATAGCAGTGTTAGCAGATGAAGATCCACTTGGCTATCCATTCTGGATTGCCAAGGTTATAAAGTTCATTAATGAAAATGAAGAGATTACAGCTGTTGATGTACATTGGTATGCCACAAGTACCCACCCTTTCAATGGTGTGTACAAGCCAGAGATGGTAGTGGAAAAAAGAATTGGAAGAAAGAGAAAAAGAAAGGGCAAAAATATAAATCGTCGCCGCACAGATGTCTTAAAATTGGAGGATGTTGACATACTTGTGTATGACTTCAATTTGACAAAGAGAGGAACTCTTCGGTTGCAGACCATAAATATTTTGAAGAAATTGCTACCAGAACAATTACTGTTGAGATGGGACTCTGCAGAATGTAGACATAGATCTACAAGACTTTTGAACTCTGAAATGGTGGGCATGCATGTTGACTCAGATGGAGCACTAGTTGATGAAAGAGAAGAATATGTATCATCTTCATCTGCATCGAGCCATTCATCTGAAGATGTAGATTATGATGGTGTGCCAGAACCTATGGTTGATTTTGAATAACTATCTAAGACACTTTTATGTAATTTATGTTTGCATGGTAACTTGAAATAAAAATTTTGACTTCCATCTCATTTTTCATGAAGTTATGAGACATTTCTATGTTTGTTGGATTATATGTTTTAATTATGAAGAATTCATCTCTTTAGAATATCAACAATGCAACAATGAATTACAAAAATAATTTATGTTATATTCAATGTACCAATGTTGATATTTTAATTATAAGTAAAATAGAAAATATAAACTAATGTTGAATTTTTAGATTATGCAGTGATATTACCATGATATTATGTATTGTTACCATTTGGTATAAGATACTTTTAAAAGTTTTAATAATTATATGCATCATTGAAATAGAACACTTTGTTTTGATGCTTGATTTTTAGGTTTTGGTTGAAATTATATTTAAATTTTTCTTATGCTAAGATTTGAAAAAAGATAAGTTTTTATCCTTTAAAATTAAAATTACTCTTACTTGTTTTTGTTCAATGATAATTTTTTCATTTACTTGTTCATTTTTTAAAATTGTTAAGTCTTATAATTTCTCCATAATTTCATTGTTCAAGTATGTTGAACACTTAAGATTGAAAAACTTTAGATTTACAACTTGTCATTAAGGTTTTTATGCACTACCAAATTTTATCTTTAAGGTTATGGTTGACAATAATTACAATTTTGGGGTTGTTTAAAGTCAAGATATTTTATGTTTAACAACATGGATGAAAATTGTTCGAAATGATAAGCCCTTCAGACATGTATTTGTTTATCTTTAACATCATATATCAAAAATGTTAGAAATTTACGATTTTAAAAAATGTCCTAATATGTTGTCTTTAATTCCATTGTTACAAGTGTCAAAATTATGACACAATTTTTTTTTTGTTATTCAAGCATCAACTGGTTTTGTTTTGAGGGTTTTTTTTCAATCCTTTTCTCAACAAACTATTTTGTTTTTAGCATAATTTTATAAAATGTTGAAATTTGACCTTCAAAAAAAACCAAGTGCATTCTGGAAGAAAAACTTTTTGTTTTTGGGGTGTTTTCTCATTTTTTTTGAGACTTTTTGGGCTAGAGTTCCCGTTTTGAGGTTAGGTTACCTATTTCATTGGTAACAGTGTTCAAGTCAAGCTCCAAAAAACATATATGTTTTGGATGAAGCAACTAAAGCATGTCTACTAGCTAAAGAAGATGAAAGTTGGTTATGGAAAAAAAAAAATGGGTCACATAAACTTTGACAATCATGTTAGGATAAGAAAAAAGGAAGTAGTACGAGAAATGTTGAAAATATCAAAACCTTCCAACACACTATGTGAGGCCTGTTAGCACAGAAAGTAGACAAAAATCCAATTTAAAACAAAATAACACTTTGCATCACATCCATTTGAATCGATACATATTGATCTATATGGTCCTGTGAGAAAAAAAGGTTTAGACGGAGAACTATATTTCATGTTAATGATAGATGACTATACCAAGATGACAGCTGTCAGCTTCCTAAAGAAAAAATCTGAAGAATTGGAGTGCTTTAAGGTCTACAAGGAGTTGGTCGAAAATGAAATTAATTTGAAAATAAAGTGTCTAATATCAGATAATGGCAAAGAATTCACTTCAAAATTATTTCAGAAATACTGTGATGAAAATGGAATAAAAAGACAATTTTCAATAGCATGAACACAACAAAATGGAGTTGCTGAAAGAAAGAATAGAACCGTATAGGAAATGGGTAGAACAATGTTGAAGGACTCAAAATTGGATGAAAAATTTTGGGTTCAAGAAATTAATACGACAGTCTTCATTACCAACCGAAGTCTTCTCAGAAATAATTGCAACAAGAAACCATATGGATTATAGAAAGGAAAACCAACTAATGTAAAATATTTCAGAATCTTTGGAAGAAAATGTTATATCAAAAGAGAAGATAAAAATTTGGGTAAGTTTGAATCGCATGTTGATGAAGGTATCTTTGTTGGTTACTCATGCAAAATAAAGGCTTATAAATGCTATAATCTAAGATGAAAACAAATAGTGGAGAGCATAAATATTACAATTGACGAAGGTGGTGTTGTAAAAAATAATGATGAGGATATAGAATCTTTGAAACTTGAGACAGAGGCTGAAAAAGACATAGAGAAAATTCTTGAACAAGAAGCAACTATCAACCAAGAAGAAGTAAAGAATGATCATCAAGATATACCAGAAAAACAACAAGAAGCTCCTCCAAAGAGAATGAAAGAATGGATTCAAAAGAACCATCCATCAAATCAAATCATTGGTGACATAAATGAAGGTAGACAGCTTCGTTCATCACAACAAGCTCACAATGCTTTTCTAGCAACCTTTCAGTCTAGTATTTTTTAGGAAGCCAGATATAATGAACATTAGGTAGTAGCTATGAATGGAGAATTGGATCAAATAAAGAAGAATAACTCCTGTGAATTAGTTCCACAACCAAAAGATAAAAATTTCATTAGGAAAAAATGGGCATTCAGGAACAAATTGAATGAAGATGGACAGGTTACCAGAAAGAAAATCAAGATTGGTTTGCAAAGGCTATGCACAAGTGGAAGGAATTTATTTTGAAGAATCATTTGCACCAGTTGCTAGAATGGAAGCCATCTGAATGTTTCTTGTCTATGCATCTTCAAGAAAAATGAAATTCCATCAAATGGATGTGAAGTCAGTAGTTCTGAATGGTGAATTAGAAGAAGAAGTTTACATTGAACAACATGAAGGTTTTCTACCATCAGAGAAAGAAGACTATGTTTGCAGGTTAAAGAAGGCTCTATATGGTCTCAAGCAGGCTCCCAAAGCATGATATGCTCATCTAGATGGATATCTACATCAACAAGGGTTCAAGAAAGGTATTGTTGATAGCAATATTTATGTACAAATAGATAAAGATAATTTAACAATCGTTGAGGTATATGTGTATGATATAATATTTGGTAGCAATGATGATTGACTAAGTAAGAACTTTTCTTAAAATCTGCAAAGTGAGTTTCAGATGTCTTTACTTGGTGAGCTGACATACTTCTTAGGGCTTCAAATATCTCAGCAAGATAAAGGAATATTTATATGTCAAGCCAGGTACATCAAGGAAATTCTCAAGAAATTAAATATGGAAGATTGCAAACCCATCCTTACTCTGATGGTAACAGGTTGAAAATTGAGCATAGATGACTCATCTAAGGATGTGGATCAGAGATTGTATATATCTCTGATTGTTATTATTCTATATGTAACATCCTCCCAGCCAGATGTTATGCAAGAATTTGGACAAGTAGCAAGATTCCAAGAAGCACCAAAAGAATCACATATTATTTCCGTCAAAAGAATTCTTCAATATCTAAAGGGCCCAGAAGAATATCGCTTGTGGTATCCCAAGGGTAAAAATCTCATTATTCAAGCCTTTACAGATGTAGATTGGGCAGGAAGCATTGATGGTCATAAGATTACTAGTGGAGCAGCATTCTATCTAGGTTGTTGTCTCGTATCATGGATGAGAAAAAGGAAAACCTCAATCTCATTATCTACAGTGGAAGCAGAATACATTGCACTGAAATCATGTTTTACTCAAGTCCATTGGATGAAACAAACTTTTCAAGATCTTCAAGTACAATTCAGTGAGCCTATTCCCATATTCTATGAAAACACCAGTGCCATTAGCAGCTCGAAGAATCCTGTCATCCATTCAAAAACAAAACACATTCCAATCAAATATCATTTTGTTAGAGAACAAGTCACTAAAAATAATATCCAACTTGAGTATGTTGGTACAAAAGAAAAAATCGTTGATATCTTAAATAAACCTTTACCTCATGAACCATTTCAATATCTTTTCCAGAAGCTTGGGATTCTCCCAAGTTTTCATTAGATTTTCCTTATTCATAATATAAAGGGGGAGTGGAAGTGTGTATATGTCCACAGGATGGTTGTGTGTCAGGGGGAGTTACCCTTTTACATTGATTTCAAAGGGGGAGAGAATTTTGTAGGAAGAGGTGTCATGATTGCAGGGGGAGTACTTGTGTTGCCATCAATGCCAAAGGGGGTGATTGTTGATCAACGACTGTCATTGATGTCAACCCAAGAATTTCCAGGGTCCACCCCAATATTTCATGGGAATTTTGACCTACAAATTTAATATATTCTGGGTCAAGAATTCTTTTCATGGTTTCTACTTGCCAAGATGTTTCCGTTGATATATTACACACCACATAATTCTTCACGGTTTGAGAGATGTTCATGTTTGAAGTTTGTAACCCCAGTTAGTGGGCTAAAACCCCATAGCGTTGTGACAATTGTCATTGAAAAGTCAATAATTAATAATTTTTAAGCTCCTAAAGTCCCTCCATGTTCACTTGTTGAAGCCCCTCTCAACCTAAGCATTTATATAAATTGTGATCCTCGTATCCTCCTTATGCAAGGATTTCGCTATGTTAAAAAGGTCATCATCGAATTTGTGCTCTAATTTGTTTTCTACGAAGGTTTAGAAGCTGAAATTTTTATGAGGTGATGCAGAAATCCTAGGGAAGCTCCTATAAAAATTTCAGGTCAAGGTCCACAATATTTTCGAAGGTATGATCTGTGGAAGTCAGTGTTTTTGCAGGCTCTTGAAATTCATCTCAAAGGAGTGACCTTGGGTAAATCATCATAACTCTCTCTCTAAATATTGTATTGAAAGTTTGTAAAATGTGGAAGATAGTACACAAACTATATTTTTTGTTGTATCAATTTCAGAGTAGAATGAAGAAACACTGACATGTGTCATGCTGTAAAAGTTCGCTTTACTGAAACAATCCATATTTAGGGCATTGTGAGAGATTCGGCATAACTCTACCTTGAAGAATCCAAATTGGGTAGACCTGTGGGATTGGAGAGAATACTTAGAGGACTACTACAAGACCGAAAATCACATATTGGGGATCTGAAATAACAAAGAGACACCAGATTCAATATCGAGCTCCTAGAAGGCAAGAAAAATCTAGATCATGTGTTGTCTATGGCTGCAAAGGACTAGACTTTCCAGGGAAGAAAAGAAAAGCAAGGTGTAGTAAAGCATAGCATGAAAAGAGTAGCAAGAAGTTCATCACATTAATTCTTCAAGTGGCTAACACTGCATACAGTCACTGTAAAGGTATCATTGTACTAAGACATTGTAAATTCATTATTATAAAAAGTGTAGTAGTGTCTATTTGCCAAGAGTTGAAGAGGCGGTGTCAGGAGGTCTATGATCATCATTAGGTGGTTGTGTCATATTTGGGTTTATGTTATAGTGTGTCTTATTATTCTACATCATTCTATATCATTGTAAATTTCACCATTTTCCCTGGTACGGGAATCCATTCTTATTTTATTCTTCTATAGGGTGATGGGGTGGTGCTAGGTTGGTGCATGAAGTCACAAATAGGTTCAAGATTGTGAAAACATTAGGGTGGCAGGGTGGTTCTATGGTCAGTTCTAGCTCATTGGGTGTTGGGGCATCTATTCAGTTTACTATGGAAGAATCTTGAGCATTGGAGCATCCATCCAATGGGAGATGGAGAAGAATGCATTTCTAGATTCTAGGAAGTTGGAGCTTTATTTTCAATTGGAGTTGAATATTAAATCATTATTAGAAAAGAATTAGGTGGTTTTTGTCCTGGAGTGTATTTCCACCTTAAAAACTATGTTCATTTGTGTTCCTTTTGTTTACTGCTATCATTGTACAAACACTGATAATAATTGAAGATTAACTAATGCTCTAATTCAAAGGAATACTAATTCACCCCCCTTCTCAGTATTTCCAACATAGAGGTGGAGGATTCATAAAAAAAATGATTTTCACTGGACTATGGGAAGATTCTTCTTACCCACTTTTGATGGGTCATCCAAATGCACAGCCAAATCTTGGGTATAGAAGCTAGACATCTACTTATAGTTGAACAAAGTACCAGAGCTGGAAGCCATGAAAATAGCAGCGTTGTGCCTTGACGGTGAGGCACATGATTAGTGGTTTCATGGTCTTTCTACATTGGGGCATCCAAATGTGACTGCATATTCAGAGTTCACCAGGATTTTGGTGGAGAGGTTTGATCGAAGAGACCCGGAGGCACCTTTCATTGAGCTAGCTAAGCTCAAAAAGTTCAGTAATCCAGAAACTTACATTTTTGAATTTCAAATTTTTTTTGTTATGGTTCTTGAATTATCTACAGCTAGGAGGGTCTACATGTTTATTGATGGGCTATTGGAACCTCTACATGGGTTGGTTAAGTCAACCAACCAACTATTGTTCAAGATGCTCTTGAAAGGTCTAGAGATCTACAAGATGCCTTTCCAAGGGCAAAGGCACCATTTCAGCAAAATCCCACTTTCTCATCAAAGGGAAAATATGTGAAGGCTCCTCTTTCAAAGGAGAGTGAAAAAAAAGTACCTCATAGTGATGATGTCGGAAGAAACTTGAGGATAAGGAAGCTTTGATTCACATGCCAAGAATCATAGGCACCCGGAGATAGATGTGTCGTACGGAAGGCATAATATATAGAGGTATTTTCTATGATGAACAGGAGGAAGAAGAGGAACCAGAAGGAGGTCACAATGCTGGGATAGCAGGAGAGGATCCACCACCACCAGGAGGTGGGAATGGAGCATTTTCTCCAATTGGAGGGGCCCTTGCATCATTGAGGGGAGTACCAAGTACTTTCCCTTGAAAGTTTGAAGTTCCAATTAGGATCATAGGGTATCAATGTTAATTGGAAATAGGGCTACCCACAAATTTATTGATGCCCAACTAGTGTAGAGGAGGAAAATACCCACTGATGTCTTTGAGGAATTTTTAGTTTTGGTCAAAGGAGCTAGAACCATGCAATGCATGAATTATGTTCCATCATTATCTATCACCATGGGGACATATACCTTGATTGATAATTTATTTTTGATTGATATCCCTCACACCAATGTGATATTGGGTGTGTAGTGGTTCATTACTTTGGGGAAAGTCACCATAGATTGCGAGACTTTAATGATGGAGTGGATAGATAAAAAGAGTGGTGATCATCAAATTATTAGGGGCATGCACACTTCTCCCTCTCAAGCAGCTTATACACAGAAAATAGATTTGGATTTGCGTAGTGGAAGAAAGGACCTAACATTCCATGCATTTATGTAGCTAAACTTGGCCCATGACACATTATTGCTTAGAGTCATTCCTCCAGGGAGACCACCATATTAAGAGTTGATGAGGGATGTCTCACAACACGTTGCACCACTCATACATTCAAGAGGGGTGAGAACCTTGGGATGACTTGGTATGGAACATAGAGTCTTGGGTAGGCTCAACAATAAGGGAGATATTCTCCCAATATCAGTATTACCGACTCTCACCAAACATATTGCGTTGAGATAATATGTTTCAGGGATGGTGGATGGCATCATCATGGTGCAAGGAGACCACTCCATGGCTTTGCAGAATCAGAATATACTTCCACGTAGGGAAGAATCTTCCACATATGCTAGAGGTTGTTGGCTACTCATACATACATTGGCCAAACTCAAAAGGTTTTGGGTGGGTGATAGCTTCCCATGGAATTCTAACCTCCAAAAACTTGAGTAGGAGAAGTTATAGGAGCATCAGCAGAGGAAGGATAGTAGCCTCCTAGTATATGAATTTGGCATGAGATATGTCAAAGAAGAGGGCAGAAACATGAAAATTTCTTTACATTTTAGATCATCAATGTTGTCATTATCGAGTATTGATGCTCATTGGAGATCCTAGTTGTTGGTGGAATACTCCAAGGATATCCTTTCATGCAGGATACTTGATGGCTAGTTGTCAGATGGGAGATATACAGTGAGAGATGGGGTCATCTATTATCAGAGTAGGATCTTCTTGACTAGAGAATCTAATCTCATGGAGAAGCTACTACTTGTAGCATATGAGGATTTTCTCTCTAGCTACACTGATTTATTGAGGGCATGCCATACTATCATGGAGGGATTCAATTTGGAAGGCTTTAGAGAGGAGATGCATCATCATATCAGGAGATGAATGGGTTGTTTGAGGATTGAGGAGAGACATAACTATTTGGAAGAGTTATCACAACCACTTCCTTTCTCATAGGGAATGAGAGGAGGCCCATCTATGAGCCATTTCACCATCTTGTTCAAGGCACATGGTAAGGATTTTTTTTATGTGCATAATTATTCACTAACTATGTATTTGTATTTCCTTGCCATTCATGTACACTATATTTCTCTGAAAGGGGGCGCTATTTTCTTTAGACTGCATGATCTACTTGGGGCCATAACCAGTGATGAAGATGACCAATCCCTAGGAGATATTGGTGAGATGGTGTCTTATTCAGAGTCTTCTCAATTGACACCACACATCATACACCTTCTTAAAGCATGCAAGGGGATTGGGGAAACAAGAAAGTGGTTGGGAAAACTCATCATATCATATTCTAAGGCACTTAGGAGTAAACCTGCATTGTTTCCACTTGTGGGACTGTGATCCTCCTCCATCATTACACATGGAAACTAGTATGACTTTTATTATGATACCCTATCTCGATGATGTTTTTATCATTTCTGCGGGCATGATTGGAGGGATGACACATGGATTGGATGTGTCCATTAGGAATGATATTCTCCACATTTATTTTGCCTCATGCTTCATGGACAAATTTTGGAAATACATGGTTTCTACATTGTTTCTCTTGTTTCCTTATGGGATGAGCCATTTGGTTAAATTGAGAACTTGGGATATGCATCTCATGATCACTTGGGAGGAGAATTTTAGGGATGGATTGATTGGGGGACAATTAGTTCATGAGAAGAGCCTAACATATAGAGGTTTCACAAGGGAAGGAGGAGAATTTTTACAACACCTACCTTTACAGTTGCTTTAGGACAAGCAACATTTGGGAGGGGAGGACTGTAACATTCCCAATTAGCTTTCAGCTAGTCAGAATATTAAATTTTGTTTTTTCTTATTAGTTAGAAGAATAAGAGGGTAGGAAGACCCATAAATATCCTTAGTATGAATAGAATCACTCCTATTGTGAATAAGGAGCTTCAAATCAGCTGGATAGATAACCCTTATGTGTGGATAGGGGATGAATCATGTAGATAGGATCAAGTTTGACCATCAATAGTGTCGATATGGAGGGAGTGTATAATCAAGGAGATACAATGCAGTTTTGGAGGGAGATTCTTTGCATGGAAGTAGTGACTTTAATGAGTGGGACCCAAGGTGAAGAAACCCACCAAGCATATCAGGAAGGGAATGGAAGCCATAGAAGGCATGTTGAGTATTATTTTGTTTATGTTTTGTTATGAAATTTAGCTCTCTTTAGTTGTTTAGTGGAGACCGCAGTGATGTTTAGCACAAGGGTGTTCCTAAGCGGTAATCCCACCCTCATCCTCGGGGGACTTCGAGTGCCCACTCAGGAGAGGTGATTGAGCTGCATTTCCACATTTTGGCATTAGGCCAAGCTTCAGCGTTGTTCTACAGTGCATTTTTTACCAGGGTATTCTGTGTTGGAGGGTAGAAGTTGTTTAGGGTTTTACAAGGCCATTTATGAGCTTCTTTTCAATGGAGGAAGAATTGTTTCCATTGGGATCCTATCAAGGAAGGTCCTTGGGCATTATATAATCACTTTGCACCAGGCTAAGCCATCACCATCCCATACAACATAGTTTTAGTCATAGACTGTGTTATTTCGGAGATCAGTTGCAGGGGTGGTTTCAGTACATCATTTGGGGAGTTATATATTCAGTGAAGGGACAACATTTAACTTGGAGATTCTATTGGAGGAGAGATACATATTTCTACATAAGCTTTAGCCATATCTTACCAGCTATTCAGTTGTAATGAATCTTTAGCCCAAGGTTGTAGTTCACCATTTTGTATTTTGTATATTTCTGGAAACCCTTTTTGGGTTGTCCTGGAAAGGTGTTATAGAGCGTAGATCTTCATTTCTAGTATTGTATGAGCATTGTATTATTAGATGCATATATTCATATTTTCCAGCAGTAGTGTTACTCACCAAAACTGCGTTGTAGTGGCTTTAGGCATTTTGTGTAGCAGCTACATTTCATGTTTTGGTGCTTTTGGGTATTGAAGGATTTGTTCTCCAAGATATTCTATACATTTTTTGTTGTTATAATTAATACCAGGGATCTATATTTGGCTCATGTCTGATGTATTTTTATTTACTGCTATTTTTCATTATTGTCTTCAATATTTCTGCTCTCCCAATTTTGGGATATTACATAGGGAAACCAATAATATAACGCAGAGATACTCCGATATCAGCAAAAGGGTCTTCTACTTCATTAATACTTCAGATTTCACTTACAGACTCTATACGAGGCCACGAACATAGCCATCAGGGTCCGCACATAGCAGGACTAAGGCTATCCACAAAGAGAACTGGTAGGAGACCTTACCTAAACAGAGCCATATAACAAGTATCTTAGATCCAACCTTCATATCCACACTTAATCAAAACTTACTTCTAGACTCGTTCTATCCATCTATTTATAATATTTTAGCCTACGCTACTGCATGGTCCGCAAACCATGGTTTTTGGAACCTTGGTCTACCCTTTGACCCATTAGAATTCATTAGGGGCTTTTTCCCCCCAAAGCCCTTGCACCACACTAACTATTAAAAATAATTCCAAAATTGCATCAAAATTGTTGTTGGTGGCCCTTTCTCCAACACGCCCCCAACACAATTTTGTGACTCATCTCGAGTCCTAGTGGAAGTGGGGTCTTCATCTTGGCTTGGAGCTTCTCGACCATCGTAGAAAATGGGGGCAGGACACCTTCACTCTATGTTGTTGCATTCTGTGCAGTCTCAACCAACATTTGGGAAGTCAGTCCTTCAGTAGCCGTAGTGATACTGTCAAAATTCTAGTTTAGCTGCTTGAATGTCACTTTTGAGTCTTGGGATAGCTTCAGTGCTTCATCCACCTAGGGTTTTAGATGGTTGCTGAGGACCTTATTCTTGTGGTACAGCTCCTAAATTTCATCCCTTAGAGAATGGTTGGTGCAAAGGCATGCTAGGCGCTTGGTGGCAACAAGCGTTGGTATGGTAGATTCCATTTGCTGAAATTCCTGCTCTTTTTGGCACAACTCTTTCTTGAACTATAGGAGGAGGGGATCGCACTCCATAGTGGACCATAGTCCCATATTGGTATCTAATAGCTCGGAACCCTTGGTGATAAGTATCCAAATACATCTTGTCATGTCTTTTACCACCGCAGCTCACTGGGTTCACACCTCTGGAGGGTTTTCTGGCTATAGCTTGGCCTGTAGCACAAAAATCTGCTATTAGAGGTCTTCTTTGATGGTGTTTATTTCTATTCTATATGCCTTCAATGAAGCTACCAAGCCCTCAATCTTTTTCTTTGATGCATTAGAGGGAGGAATGACTTACGAAATGTCTCCACATAACCTGCCAATGAGATGGTCTAATTCTGTGTGTTGTGCGACTGTCGTGAGATGTGCGGCTTGTGCTTGGGAAGATTTCACAGTCTTGGTGTAAATTTTCTACTCTGCCTCACTCAACTATTGTTATGCACACAATTCTTAGCTCTAGAGCTTGGTGAAGACGAACAAGTAGAGAGCATGTATCTTGCCACTTGTTATTCTTGCAATGTCGAGGCCGACCTTTGAACATGTTTAAAATTGCGCGCACAGCACTGTGGGCTCTAAGGTCAATGCTACACCTAGGAAGGGGAAGATCCTAATTTCGATTGGTGCGACCAAGGTTGTGACTGTGGCTGGCAGACTCGCTTGAATCGGCCTCGTCTCGTTCATGCTCACTTGAAGTGTGTCCTAATTTAACTACAGTATCTGTAACCAATATTGCAAGGCCTCCTCCATGGCCTTATGTTGATCTTTGAGGGAATTCCAATGGTCTTTGGCTGTAGTGGCAACGACATCTGCGATCTTCTCCAAATCCTCCTCTGTTAAGTTCACTTCTCTGTCTCCCCTAGACTTGTCACCCTTGCGCTTCTTTCTTTGTCCTTTTGGAGGCTCACCAATGCACTTAGTTCCATGCGGGGGATCCACCCCCTCCCCACCAACTCCACAAGTCTCAATATTGTGTTGTGGCTCTTGATTTTCCCCCTTATTGATGTCCTTGGGGGTCTCCTTGGTGGTATTTTTTTCTATGGAGCATATCTTAGTTTCCTTCTTTGTTCTCTTTAGGACAATATCCTTGGGCGATGCATCCTTTATAGATGTTCCCACTGTGACCAGGGCTGAGGATTTGAAGTTCAAATTCCATGCAGGCAGCCATGTCATGAAGACTTGATTGACCTTCGCCTCCGTGACCATATACGAGAGTCATACCACACTGGATCTTTACAAGCGCTGATCTGCACATTGTGCATGGTGACATGAAAGTCAGTGATGCACTTATACTTTTTTTACAACGCAGGAAACAAGTGTGGCTTGGAATGTATCGCAGCTGCCAGTGCACCATCAAATAGCACCCAAAAAGCCTTGTTTTACTTAACGCACTATGAATCCTTGGAGTCCCATAGGTTCGCGTAGTGCACTCCTTCACATACATCAGCCTCGAGCTTAGATAGAACCACATCATTGGGCGTCTCCCACATGAGCAGGGAAATCAAAAACAATAACCAGGAGTAGCAGGAGGGCTTTCCCTGGTCCTGTGCCTCACGCACGTTGTCTAAAAACTCTTCACATAGGTACTGGGACTAGTTGTAGCAGACCCCCTTTTCACACTGCCCAGCCAACTGAATAACATATGCAAGGATGGCTAGGTCCCTATAGTTTCTCAACATATTACATACAAGCAAAAAACTTCCCATGTGCACTCCTAGGTCAATCATGGTCTCTACTAAGTGTCCTCACTTGTCACGGTCCACCTTGTATTTTTCTCGAACTTCATCAGCTAGCTTCTACTCACATTTCTTTCCAAATCCCTTCATGGGATGGGGCCTCTTGACGGGCAGGCTAGTGATCCTATGAATCATCATGGCATCAATTGGGATGTGGCCTTGGATCCACAAACATCCATCATGCATTAGGACAAGTAGTTTTGGCACTACCAAACTAGTAATAACATATCTCCCGAAGTAGGGGATGTGTAGCAAATTTAAAATCCCTAAGATCTCCAACCCACATGCCCATGAAATTGGTTCCATGTTTGGTACACTGTCATACAATACTCATTTAAGGTACAATTTTGGGGCTAGGGCTAGGAATGTGTCTTCATTTTCTAAGTCATGGTCATCAAATTTAATGGATGGAATGCTGCCAAAAATGTCCCCGATGAAAGCGACCTCAAGTGGGACCAACAAAATCTTGAGATATTCACAAACAAAATATACATTAAATTTCTTGGTGCGCATCGTCGGCTTCCGTGGCTTAACATACAATGGCAGCCATGAGAGTGGAGCCACCAACAAAGATTAAATTGGCCTGTCATAGGTTGCTTGGAGTGATTGGGCGAGCGCGCCTAGGGCACCTTGGTATGGTAGTGAAAAATCCTAGGGGAGGTGCACATCTTCCCTGAATTCCACTTCATGGTCTTCCCCTTCCCCTTCTCCTTACCTTGTTCTTTCTATTTTTCCTTCCCCATTCCCTTTCATTTGGCTGCTGGACATGAACTCTTCGACGTGAGGTGTTACTTCAAAAACATCTTTAGACACTGTCTGAGCGGATGCTGTGATGGGCAACGACTTGACGGGGTTAGAAGCATTCATCCTTGCTGGGAATATGAATTTGGGGTTGATGCTATTAGAAGGGGTAGCTCACCATGACATACATGTGGTGTTGTTACAAAATACATAGATATCATAGCAAAGAACATGGCATAATATTGTCATAGAGAAAAGGAATTGATTATGATCTACATCCCTTCTTTTATGGCCCACCATGGTAAAAAATGGTTGGATTATCATTAAATGTGACTTAGCATCAAGAAAAAAAGTAAAAAATCATCAAATATTGCTGCATTAATTCCCAAATACCTGCTCCATCCAACTGTAAAATCACTTTTTCACCCATTTTTACTGTTCCAAAGACTAGATTTTATAGTTGTGCACTACCCCTATGCCTCTGTCGCACCTTCCCTCGTCTTCTTATCTGCACGTTACTGCTGCACTACCATCACACCTTTCTATGTCTTCTTACCTATGTGCTACCGCTACACTCCCGGTGCACCTATCTGCGCCTTCCCTTCCTCCTATGGGCATCATTCTTAATGAAAATTATCTAGCCATATAGAGATTTTCTAGGTGTTAGGTTGTACCTATAAGGTTTCAAATGATTTCCATTAACATACTTGGGAAGATAGTCACTCCTAGATTTTTCCTTAACCTTTTTTTTTTTCTGATGAAAGTTAGCAATGAACCAATCCTCTTCCAAGGCAACCATTTGTGCCAAGCATTCCTCCATGATGTTAGGTTCTGCCATATTTGTAAAATCTACAATGTGCAATATGGGGACAATATATTCCATGGGCATGATGGCCTCTTGTCCGTAGACCATATTGAAAGGAGACTTCCTCGTCAGCTTCTTGCATGTAGTCCTACAGGCCTAAAGCACTGAAGGACTGAGAACATCCCAGTTACTCTGATCGGCATTACAGACCTTAGTTAGCGCATCCTCCAAAATTTTGTTGAAAGCCTCCACTATGCCATTAGCTTTTGGGTGATATGGGGTGATTTTCGCATGGTGGATCTGAAATTATTATGTCAAAGCTTCAATAGATTTATTAACAAAATGCATACCTCTATCTCTCATTAATATGTTTGCATAGCTGAACCTGGTTAAAATATGCTCAAAGATGAAGTACACAGTGGTGTCTACAGTACAATCCTTCACATATTTTTCCTATTCCCATCTGGTTACGTAATTAGTGGAAATAATGATGTAACGTGAACCAATATTCTTTCTTGGGGGATTGATGTGTCCTACAAAGTCTATATCCCGTTTTTCGAATGCCTGCAAAGCCATCTATGGTTACAGGGGAATTTCATCTCCATGCGAAGGCTTCCCAGTTCATTGACATGCATCACAGGCTCGGAAATAAGCATGTGCCTTGCTATGGAATGTGGACCACCACAAGCCCGCTCTCAGCACCTTCTGTGTAGTGGCTTTCCCTATGTAGTGGCCTTATGACACCCCTCCATGGGCCTCATCCAATATAGTGTGTCTCTCATGTTCTAATACATGCAGACGTAATGCCTCATCTTCTCGCAACTCAGATAATTGATTGGAAATTACAGTGAAATCAGTTCTATGGGCCACAAAATCCTTTTTCTGTGGTACTGAGTAGTCTATAGGTGTTGGGGTTGTAGTAAAAAATTTAATAGTGTGCACAAAGTGCTCGTCAACCGCCTTGATTTAAAAAATATGCGTATCAGGTAGTCCTTCCTCTAGACTAGTTGGTTCTTTCCCATTCTCAATCCGAGACAAGTGATTAGGTCAAACTTTCAGTCTCCTGGGCTTCAAAATAATTTCAAAATCATACTCCTGAAATAATAGAAACCATATACAAATATTCCCCCCCAAAAAAGGCTTCTTGACCAAATATTTGAAAGGTGAATGGTGAGTGAACATTTAAAAGTGTCCTCGAAATAGATAGTGTCTATATTTCTGCAGGGCATATACAATTGCAAGTCCTTCTTGTTGGACATTGGGTTCAACGCCCCCCATGTGTTTTACGACATGGAATAACCACCTCTCATGGATCCTAAATATTTCAATTGTATTAGAGACCAACACCTACGAGGTTTGGTATAATGGGAATCGTGATTCCAACAAGTGGATCAGAGCAACGAGTCTCAAGTTCGAAACTCACCCAGCTTGCATTGGGGAGGAGATTGTTGGAAATTGGGTTCAACGCTCCCTATGTGTTTCTCGACATGGACTAACTCCCTCTTCTAGATCCTAACTCTGGTGATTTTAGTGGAGACCAATGTCTAGGGGTTTTGGTCTAACAAAAATCGTGATTCCAACACTTCTCATTGTGTACTAGAATAGTTGCACTCAACACTAGAGAGCTTCCTGCTAGAAAAAGCAACCAGATGATCAATGTCTCCTTCTCCTGGTTGCACTAGGATAGGTCCCAAAGTTATTCTTGATGCATCCACATGTACATGAAATACCTTTTCCTAGTCTGCAAATAGTAAAATAGGGGTAGTAACCATATTTTCTTTCAGCAACTCAAAACTCTTCTGACACTCCTCATCCTAGAAAAGGATACATCCTTTTTTAGCAACTTTTCCATTGGCGCAATGATCAAGGTGTACCCTTGAATAAAATGTTGCGAAAAATACTAAAAAGGAGGGTGAGTCAGTATTTATAGCACACTGTAAAATTTTACTTTTTCTTTACTAAATTCTATACGCGACTTTAATGAACCCAACTAGCTTATAGACGCAACTATCTTGAAATAAACTTGTGTATGCCCAGATATATTATTATCCAGATAATTATTTACTTATATCAGTGCATCATTCATTCATCATATGTTTAGCAAGTAGTAAGCATGTGCAGTAAGAACATAATAAATCATCACACATAAGCAATACACATGAAGACCATGATTTAAGGTGGAAACCCTATTCGAGAGAAAACCACCATTGTTGTCATCTACGTCTTCAATATTTATTATAAATAAAACTTCTTAGAATATTGTACTGGCATAGACTCATACTATCATGCACGTGTTGGCTGATAAAAAATGCCTTTTAAAAACTCCTAATTATCCCACATTAATCATCAATCCACGCAAGTCCTCTTATTTCAAGAGTGTACACAGTATGTGGTCGCTATTAATTCAGAGAGTAATGTTTCCTAAATTGTAGTATATATCTTGACACAATAATAAATGAAAGCATCCAATAAAATCCAATTGAAATTATTAAATGAAATATCAAAACTCAATCCTCTACTAAAATCAAACCTTACAGCAATTCAAGTATCAGCATTATCAGCTGAGAGCACAATAATAATAACTCACCTCCACTTAGTTGATTCAATCTAAACTATACTAAATCTATATAAAGAAATAAAGATAGGAATGATATCACTTCTAAGATTCTAATAGAAATAATAAAACTCTTTCAGATGATTAAATCAATGCAATGCACTATCTAGATAATTCACGTTGTAATGAACAAGACTCAAATCAAATGATGACGATGTAGATTATGAACAGAACATACACTACTTCGATACAAGAAAGTACTAAATGGATAATAAAATAAACTCATAGCAACAAGGAATTATTGAACCAACCATACTCTAAAATAATTAGAAATATAACAGAAAGAAGCAGTTAAATTCACCAGAGGTCAGGCCCTTAGCTGCCAGCGAGCACTACCAAGTTACTTCAGATAATGCGAGAGAACAAAAACTTCAATTAGATATTAATCATCAAACTTGAGTAGCATTACAATATAATCACGTTCTCCAATGACGCAGTCTATAATTAAACTTACAACTTGAAAAATAATAGAGATTCCCCCTCTTTTCTTTCTAAAATCGCTTTCTTTTATAATCAGAAAGGGGTAAAGAGTAAATGGTAAATGCGATCCCTCAAGATCTCCTGATCCCAAGGGATTCGCAACCGATTTCTAACTTAAGACATCTTTTTTATTACACACTGATCACTCTGATTTTCTCTCAGCCTTGTCTGCAACCAATGTGTTCCTTCCTTTTCTTGTCGGGTTCTACTGTTCCAACGTCATGGAACAACAATCATTCCTTTCGTAGCATTCCTTCATAAAGAAGGGTAAAAGTTAGTTAAATCGTAACTGTAAATAATTCATTCATTTCTTACCATAATTACTCAATATATTAGTGCATTAAGATATGAAAAAGATAAGAATAAAGGAAAAGGATGATGAACTTAATACTAAATACCCATTTTGTAACTCAACATACTCCCTGACTTACCCTATTTCATGTCCTCATGAAAAGAAATTAATTCTGATGGAGTGCAGTTAAAGAGTAGGCTGGAGAAGGGGCATCAAAAATTGGTCTGAAACCATGATGTTGAGCTAAGAGTGCAAAAGTGGACCCTTCCTTTCCTTCAGGAAATTCATAGATTGCCCTGTAACATTTAGGAGGATACCAAATGACGGGGCTATCAGAAAGACATCCTAACCAATAGGGTCCTTCTCTTAAAATGAGGTTTCTATATGTGACAAAATGGGCTCCAGCTGCTTTAAAATTTCTATAACTAAATGGCTCCCTATCTTGCACACTACTAGTAGATACCGTCCACCTAAGCTTGGACACATCGAGAGAGCTTTCTTGAATGGATTGAAAATACGATACTCTGTCTTGTACAATCTCTTTATGAATAGGCCCTAAAATTTTGATCACCCCTTCCCTTTTCATCAGACTCTTGTGGTTGGCAAGAATTTACAAAGGGTTCTTGGGTTCACTTCTTACCCAAAGATCCAACCCATGCCCTTTTCTTTGGAAGGCATTATGAGCTTTGAACCATTTAAGTTGATTGAATGCAAACAAGATAAAGTCACGGAATTGAACATCTCCCACAAAAGGGTTGGGGTCCTTTTCCACCTCATCCGCTAATACAAAATTGTCCAGATAAAATTCACAAAGCAATATTTGAACCCTTTTACCATGCTGTTTGTGAAAATTTCTAAAATCTTCAACTTTTTTTAATTCAATTGGTTTTCTTGCTGTCACAGTTTTAATTTTCAACAGCAAGTATCATTCTAACAAAAACAAGGCATAGTTAGTGGTGGGAGCCCTGCATGACAAGACGTCTGTATATAATGAGCAGATGGTGTCTGTCCGAGCTATGACCCTATCTAATCTGAGCTTTATTCTCTCTATTTTCTCTTTTGATTTTCTGTATCTATCGAAGATCTCGCTCTCTGTCGCATTCATTTCCTGAATCTACTTCTGCAACGCTTGATATATTTGTTGGGGAACAGTTTCTTGTTCAAGTCATTCTAATGTGAGCCGAGCCTGTGTTAATTCTTTCTGAATATTTTTAATAATGGGGTCATTGTGTGTCATAATTTCTTTAGCTTGTATGCTTGTGTGAGTGCTCATGCTATGAGGAAGGATGTGTTTTGTCTAAGTCTCTTTATTATGGGAGGTCTAAGCCTCTGTCTGAGTAGCCATGCTGTGAGAGGGTACATCCTCTGTCTGATAGGTATATCTATGAAAATTGCATTTTTTTCTTCTTAAATGATGATTGTTTGAGTGGGTATGGGCTTTGAGTCCCTGTAGCCCTCCCTTTATGTGATTATGTTTGTACAACTGCGTTTGCTATCTCTAGGGTTTTGTTCAAGACCTTTCTTGCTATGATTTCATTTATTTTTCTTCTGAGCCTTTTTTCTGTTTTGCGTAGCTTCTGTTATTATTTCCTAAGATTTTTCAATTTGGCTCTATACTTTTTCGGAGGAGAAACTATTTTTTTGACAATCTCATTAACATTTTCTGCCTCTAAAGAGCCTGGTTGCTCATCCTGGCTCTATTCTAAGAGGACCATGTATCCTGATTGAATATCGGCTTCCTGAAGCATCTCTGTCTCTACTTCTTCTCCTTAGCCTACATTTTTTGTGCTTAGGCCTACCTGGCTATTTTCTAATAGAAGTGTGTCACCGAATTGGTGCTCTGCTTCTTGAATGGCCTCTACATCGGTTTCCGATTCATGGCTTGCATCTTTTAACGGAGATAGACTTTTGGTATCGCCATCATTCTTAGGAGATTGGGTTGCTCGTAAATTAATATTGATCGGGCTTTCAGGCTGCATGTAATCATTCATGTTGTCCAAGACCTGCTCTAGCTCGAAATCATGCAACAAGTCTCCTTCGGGACTCATGCACGGTGTTGAGGGAAATCCTGATTCATTTCTTTGTTCATCTCCAAAATTCCCTATTTCTTCCTCATGGTCTGATTCAGGGTTATCTGGGCCTTCTGTCTCTGGCTGCAAGTTTTGTTCACTTACTGGGCTAGATAATTCTATAGGTTGACTGGTACTGCCTTGAGGATTTCCGGCCACTCCTAGTCTTGACCTCAACCTTGTGGATTGTTTGGGCTTTTCAGGTATGTTCATTGAAAGGGTAGTCCTCTTCCTTTTCTGAACTGGGTTAGGTGTAGGCAGGGCTAAACCTCCTTTGTGAGCTAATATTAGATCACCCCAGCTTGATTGTTGCTAGGCAAGGTTATAGCTGACTGTTAGCCTAATCAGATAGTGGTGGCTTACTATGGCTTCTATGTTTTGGGATCATCTTAGCCTCTTGACGATGTCATGCAGTAAAGAGTTCAATAATGCAGGTAAATTAACAGAGCATTTTTTTTTTAGAATTGCTAAGAGTTTAAGTTAACGTGGCCTTACCATGTCTTTGCGCCCGTCGCATGTAATGTAGTTCTATATGATTCTTGCTAGTTCTCCCCATGGTTCTCCAAGATAACATGACCGAACACCTTTACCCTTTTTTACCAGCTCTTGTCCTTTGTCTATGAAAGCCTCGATAGTGTCCTAAAACTTCAACCGCTTACCAGCCCACACAGGTCCTTCTGCTGGTAACCCGGATACCTCCACTATCACCACGTCTGATACAGTGATTTTCCATCTCCTTACCATATATTTTCCATTCTATAGATTTCATAAGAACTCGATGGCAATTTTCTCGTTGGGTGGTTGAAATCTCGTAAATTATGTTTTCCACCTGGCTTGAGCTAAAATTTCCCTAGTTGCATCAGAAATAGCCAGTATTAGCAGTTCTTTGCATACTACTCTTCCTCCCATAGTGTTGGAATTCTGCAAATGATAAGTGTAGCATAAGAAAAACAGTGACAAATAGAGTTGAGTGATGGAACAACAAATGGTTTTGATAAGTGAACCTTTATAAATATAGATATCGTTATTAGGGGCTATTATCATACCACATGCTCTGTGATCATGGAATGTCATATCATTCTGTAAAATCAAATGAAAAAATGATAGTGCATTCATAAGTACACTAGATGTCCCCGCCACCCTTCGAATTAATAGGTCGCCTATGACCGAATGAATGAAAGGGTAAGGCATTGGCGGCGAAGTAGAGGGGTCATGGATTGGAAAGGTACGCTTATTAATGACAGGACCATAAAGGATATTGGTGTGGTGAAATGAAGGCTTGTACCGAGAATTGTGAATAAATGATAGGCTGTCATGATGTGATATGATAAAGAAAAAGGGACAGCATGCCCAAGAAGTCGAAGAAATAATACTTTAGTGTCATTATTCCACTGAAACTGTTGTGATTGGTTAAAAAAATGTTCATGCATAAAGGTTAAAGGTATGTTAGGACCATAATATCTCCATAGAAAATATTATAAGAAGAGGGTATTATAATGGTTATTGATGTAAAATAAAAGCTTCAATACCATCAGCAGAGCTTCTATTTCCTGTAGGCACCCATAGCCTTGAAATAGTTCCTTTTTAACCCTTGGTAACCATGGTCCTCTATGTATAATTAGGGAAGTTTCTTATGATGTCTATAGTAAAGGCCAACGTGTTTTCTTGGTGACCAGGTGAACACATTTCCATTCACTGGGAAGTGACAAAAGTGGTCAGGCCGACTCGTGATGAGACCTCCTGTTTCCAAGGATTTTATTTGTTTATTCATCCATTGGATCATATCCCTAGTGTAGTGGCCATAGTGGGAAATGCCACTTCGATCCTTCCTTATGATCATGGTAGGTTGGCTCGTGATGAGACCCCCTATCCTCCATCTGTGGAAAAAATCATAAAATTGTTAGTGAATATATATATATATATATATATTTTTTCTTTTTTTCTTGTCCCTATTTTAAACATAGAGGGTAGTTCATCACTTCTTAAGAGTAGGGATGGCGGAAGAAGTTTGACATATCAATATAAAAAATATACCCATAATATTATTGATAATATATAGAGAGAGTTATACAGGCAAGGAGGAAACATCATGCTACAAATAAACAATCAGTTTGATTTATAGTACAAATGAGAATAGTAAAGTAAGATAGATAACTATGTCCTTTTCTTTTTTGAATCATCACAAAGAAATCTTGTTAAAGATGATAATATTCACGGTACTTTCTTGTTCCACTAGAATTCCATATTTGTTTTCTTTTAAATATGTATTGTACCTTTCATGCAATTAAGAAGATAATAAAGAGTGAAACTGGGATGGTCAACGGATGATTATGCAAGGAAGAGAAAGATAATGTTCTAAAAAATATTCACAAAGTGTTTTTCTTTGAAAGGAACAGCAGAAGAAAAATCCAAAAAAAAAGTGTTGTTCCTTATAGGGAATATTAGTTGTTCCCTGTAGGGAACAACAAAAGAAAATATGCAAAAAAATGTGTTGTTCCTTAGAGGGAACAACAAGAGAAAACTCAGACAAAAATTGTTGTTCCTTATAGGGAACAACAACTGTTCCCTGTAGGGAACAGCAAGAAAAAAAAATACACGCCAAAATTGTTGTTCCATAGAGGGAACAATAGTTGTTCCCTGTAGGGAACAAAAGAACGAAATTCAAACGAATATTTTTGTTCCTTGTAGGGAACAACAGTTTTTCCCTGTAGGGAACAACAAACCGAAATACACACAAAAATTGTTGTTCCCTGTAAGGAACAACAATTGTTCCCTGTAGGGAATAACAAAGCAAAATGCACACAGAAATTGTTGTTTCCTATAGGGAACAACAGCTATTCCCTCTAAAGAACAACAAGAGAGAACACACATGATCATTACTATTCCTTATAGGGAATAGTAGTTGTTCCCTATAGGGAACAACAAATGAAAAATAGAGGAAAGAAAAAACCTAATGTACAATCTATTATCAAGAAAATCCGATAAAAAAGAAAGGAAAATTTATGTATAGGTTTGAAGAAAAAAGTACATTTCTTCATTGGACTGGCACTATGGAAGGGTTATCCTCCTCAGCAAGAATTTGTATTGTGGAATCTTCCCGTATCTGTTGGAAAAAGGATTATGTTCTAAGTGGTTTGTGATAGAGGCGTACTCAATGTCTATTTTCTTTAAAAGAGTAGCCAGACTCGTCAACGGTGGCTAATGTAAGGGTTCCATTATCATGCACCTCTTGTATCTCATAAAGGCCTAACCATCTGGTCTGGAGTTTGCCCGGGAAATCCTGGAACCTACAATCATACAAAATTGCTCAATTACTTTCATTGAAGATCTTCTTCTTGATGAGGGCATCATGGCTTTTCACTCTTTGTTGTTGGATTAGTGCAGTATTCTGAAGAGCTGATAGCCAGATTTCATCCAATTGATTGATTTGGCGTAGCATGTTGATCTTTGCTTCATTCAAGTCTAACCCTACTTCTTGACCTATCCTTACTGTCTGAATTTCAAATTCTATTGGGAAGATAGGTTCTTTACCAAACACTAGTTGATATGGGGAGTATCCTGTGGTATTTCTCCATGTCATGAAATATGCCCATATGGCTTTTGGCAATCGGGTAGCCCAGTCATGTCTATGAGATGCGACCGTCTTTGTTATTATTGCCTCGATTACTTTATTGGTCCTTTCTACCGGGCCGTTTTCATGTGGGTGGTATGGAGATGTGATTATGTGCATGATATGATGATTTTATAATGTTGGAGCAACCTTATGGCCTACAAATTGTAGCCCTCCATCCATGATTATTTCTGTAGGAAAGCCATATCCCACGAAAATTTGGAAAAGAAAGTGGATTACTGAGTCCTCCGTGGCCCTTGATAATGCTTCTGCCTCCACCGATTTAGTCACATATTCTGTTGCAACCAGTATATATGTATTTTTAGTATATATGTATTCTATGACTAACTATGGATGCAAGTTCATCTTGTCAGACTGTCTAGGGCAGCCCATTCTTTGGCAGTTATCACATGCTTGGACAAAATTCTTGGCGTCCTTAAAAATGGTGGGCCAATAATAGCCCATCTATAAGGCTCTATGTCCAATCTTGCGGTCTACAAAATTTCTACCACAAGGCCCATCATGGCAAGCTTTTAAGATGTCGAAGATTTCATCTTCCCTAAGACACCTTCGAATATGCATTTTGGTTCCTGTATGAAAGAGATATTCTCTGATCCAGGAGAACTGAGTGCTACATTGTACTATTAGTTTTATTTCACTGGGTGTTAGGTGCTTTGGTAATTTTCCCATTGTTAGGTAGTTCACGACATCCACGTACCATGATTTTTTCATGGTTATAACAAATAAGTTCTTATCAAGGAATTGGTCTTCTACTGCTGTCGATTCGTCTGTCTTTGCCACACATGAGAGGAAGCCTGCTACCAGATTGTCTTTTCCTAGTCAATCTTTGATGGTTATGTCTAATTCCTACAAAAGGATCAACCATTGTGTCACTCTTCCATTCATAATAGGTTTATTAGCTAAATATTTAATAGAAAAGTGATCAGTATACAAAACCACAGGGTATCCTATTATATAATGTCTTAATTTTTTAATAGCATAAATAAAAGCTAAAAACCCCTTCTCTGTTACTATGTAATTCAATTCAGTAGGGGATAAGTTTTTGCTAATGTAAAATATAGCGTAGGGTTTCTTTTCTTCTTCCTGGCCAAGAACTGCTCCAATGGCTGTGTTTGATGCATCTGATGAAATCTGGAATGGTATATCGCAGTTCAGTCCTCGTAGAACTGGTGTTGTTCATATTAGTTGTTTTAGATCTGTAAAGGCAGTGTCACATTTTTCAGTCCATATGAAATCACTATTTCCTGTTAAGGCATATAATGGTGCAACAATTTGTAAAAAATTATTGATAAATCTATGATAATATCCAGAAAATCCCAAAAAACTACGTACATCTGTTGGAGTGCAGGGAGTAGCTAGTAAGAGAATTACCTGTATTTTTGCTAGATCTACTTGAATTCCAGTTGCTGAAATGTAATGACCCAAGATTATGCCTTCTGTCATCATCATATGGCACTTTTCATCACTTAAACATAGGCTAGTAGCAATACACCGTTCGAGAACTTTTTCCAATGCTTGTAATGCTTGCTCAATGTCATTTCCATAGGGTGTGAAATCATCCATGTATGCTTCCAATCCTTCATTTATCAAGTCCGCGGAAATACTGAGTATGGCTTGTTGGAATGTCGCAGGTGTGTTACACAATCCAAAAGCTAATACCCTATAGGCAAATGTTCCCCACGGATAGGTAACGGTAGTCTTTATCTTGGTCTTTAGGGGAAATTTGAATTTGGTTATAGCCACTGAAGCCATCTAGGAAAGAGAAAAATTTCTTCCCTGCCAGTGTATCTAAAACCTGATCAATAAATGGAAGGGGAAAGTGGTCTTTTTTAGTTTCCTTGTTGAGTTCTCTATAGTCAATGCATATTCTCCATTTCCCATTCTTTTTGGGAACCAAAACTAATGGAGAAACCCATTTACTGTCAGATATAGGATAGATAAAATTGACATCTAACAGTTTTTGAAGTTCTTATTTAACAATGTCTTTTAGGTGAGGGTTTAATCTACGCAGAGGTTGTTGAATTTTTTTTGCATCCTTTTTAGTGTAGATGTGATGCATGCATAACTGAGGGTCAACCCATTTCATATCTGAGTAGTCCCAAGCAAAAGCCTCTTTATTTTTCATAAGAACTTGAGTAAGCTTTTGTTGCCGGTCATCACTGAGATTACTATTAATGTTCAGAATTTTCCCTGGCTCGATTTCGATAGGTTTAATATTATAAACAGTGGTTGTAGGTATTGTTTGGTCATTGATTTCTCTCAGGCGATATTCTTTGATTTCATTGTCAGGGACTGTTTTAATCATGTGGCATTTCAAAATTGATATTGTTGCAGGATGATTGATAAAAGTATTAATAATATCGTCCTCGGTTTGGTTTTTGAATTAAAGGGCATCTCCCACAGTTAATGGTGACCGAATATTTTCTGTGAAGTATTTTTCAGGTTGTTTCCTAGTTTTTATAATAGTCAAGCTTGGCTGAGTAGGGGGGTATAAAGCTAAATGTTTCACATCATTCCCCCTGGTTATAGTCATACTTCCTATTCGACAGCTAATATAAGCATCAGTAGTTGCTAGCCAAGGCCCTCCTAATATTACAGTATGTCCATATAGTCGGCTTCTAGGATTGATGATCAAGAAATCTATTGGGTATTTCCAAGAATCTACAGACACCATTACATCCTGTAATGTCCCTTCTGGTTTGACAACCTATCGGTCAGCCAATTCCAGTAAGGTCGTGGTTGGATCCAAGGTTGTAATGCCAAGTTTTTGACAGGTTGTTGTTGTGAGAATATTAATGGCTACTCCTAAATCAACTAATGCATTGGGGAAGGAACATCCATTTATTTGTACCGTGACTATAGGATTTCCTGGGTCCTCATATTTCACCGGTATTTCTCTGCCTGATAATAAATAAGAAAAATTTTCGACTACGTGGACAGTTGGGGTTTTTTTTATTTTCCTCTTCAGCTTTTTCATACACAATTCCTTAATAGTTTGCATAAATTGGAAAGTCTTGAATAGCCTGGAGGAGAGGTATTTTTACACATAATTTTTTTAATTCTCCCAGAAGATCAAAATCAGCATATTTTTTTGAGTGAGGTATAATCAATCTCTCGGGGAATGGTGGAGAAGAGGTAATAGTTTGATCATGGCTTTTCTGGTTAATCATATTCCCCACTTGAGGTGTTTTTTCTACAGGTAATGGATCTTGTAATTATACATTTTTATCCCCATGTGATTCAATTATCTGACCAGAACTTAATTTGAGTTCACTACACTCCCTCAACTCAGTTTCTCACTCTGGTCCTTCCATAATTTGTAGGGATTGGACTGGTCTATTGTTGGGATTCGGGTTGGGCTAGGATGGGAGCTATGGTCGTAGATTGGATTGAGGGTTCTGCTGCAATGTGTAAGGTGCTGGTAAAGTTGGTTGAGGTAGAGGAATTGTTCCCATATGTTGGTTTGTAGCTATTTTCCAATTTGATTGCAAGTTACGATTTTGTGAAGTGGAAGGGGACCATTGCGAAGAATAAGGATTGTTCTGCTAGAATGGTGGTGGGTAAGGGAAATTTGGCCAACTATAGTTATTTGTATTTGAATGATTGGGCCATGGTGGCATAAAAAATGCTTGAGGTTGCAAAAATATGGTTGATTCTGCAACGTTGCCCCTAAATATTGTTGAGAATTATATTGTGAGGAAGGAAAAAATGAAGATGGATCGATAGGCATACCTGTCTGACATGCTTGCAATTGGAGATGCTAGTTAAACATATATGCTAGTTATACTTCTTCTTCCACTTCCTTGAAGACTGACTTTAATCCTGGGAGTGATGGGTAGCTTTCCGTGGCGTGCTCTTTAGTGCATATGGCACATGTTCGTATCACATCTAGAGGGCATTATTTATGACTGTGCTTTTGTCTGCAACGGGGGAAAAAAATAGCCAAGTTCTATTCTTCTATAGCCTACTTTTGCTTAGCTTGCATGACATCCAATTGTGTTGTCATGGTCCCTAGGATATCAGTCTTGAAATCCTCTAACAAATTGTCGATTTCACTTCGTGTAACGCTTTCTCTTGAAGCTTTGCTGTCTTTGAGGTTTGCTTCACGTCCGAATGGTTTCAGCCTTGAACTTCCCCTGGAAAATTTGATGCACAAATCTACAATATCATTATTATTTTCTTGATAAATATCACCTTTATCCATTATATTTAGTGTTCTACCCATTGGTCTTTCATACCTCTAATCAGCGTGGTTTTTAGAACATTATCAGGAAAATTTGTATAAGGATATCTTTGCATATTATATTGGAAACAATCTACATATTCTTCCAAATTCTCACTAGGTTTGGATACCATTTGAAATATTTCATCTTTTACTTCTCTAGTTCAGAAATAATCTTGGTATTTTTTAAGGAAAGATGTTTTCATTTGGTCCCAATCATTGATGGTGCCTCCACCAAGTCCCATGAACCAACATAGAGCTGCTCCCTTCAAAGTAGAGGGGAATAGCTTCAGTTTTTGGGGGTCGGTAGTGTAATCATAACCCCTCCATAAGACATCAAATTCAAAAATAAATGCATCGGGATCTTCTGAAGTTAGCCCATGAAAGGTAGACATGTTCTATAATTGGATAGACTTCATGGGAGCATTTTCAGATGTGTCAAAAATAGGGTATTGCAGTGTAGAAGATTATTTTTTCTAGTTATGAGTCATTTGGTTAAAATATGTCAATATCCTTTAGGGATCTTCAAAGCTGGAGATTTTTTCCTAGGATGCCCACCAGAGGCTGGAAAAATTTTAACAGTACTACCTTGATCTGGAAGACTGGGTATCCTCTACTCAAACACTATTTCAGGAGATCTAGGTTTTGGTAATTTGATTTTAGGCTTACCTGTTTCTCCTTCTCCTTCACGGAGGTTGCAAGAATTTCCTTCTTGTCAACGGTAGGCTTGTACGTTCTCAATATCTTGAAAAATCTGCTCAATCCCTTTGATTTTACTATGAATCTCAACGTTAGCTACATATGGTGATTCTGTAGTTTTAAGGAATTCAATAGAACATTTGGCAGCAATAATTCGGGGTCCTACCGATGACTGAGACTTAGCTTTTCTTAATATTTCGTTAATAAAATTTGATCATCCAAGTGTCACTGGTCCCTTATATTTTTTAGGTTTAGGAGGAAGAATTTTGTCCTTGTCATTTTTATTAGTCATTCATGCAAAAAAAATTCAAATGTTTATTTCTACCTTAAGTTCGTAACAATTCTACTAGAAAGAGGGCAGGGAAGCAGACATTTTACTTGCTATGTACGCAGGTTATTACCTTCCGTTTTCAATACCCAGTTCTCTCTCAATATAAAATCATCAAAGACCTACTTCACTTTTCTATAATCATGCTGAAAAGCAGGCCGAGGAGCAAACACTTTACTCGCTCGTGACGTAGTTCTTACCTTTCGTTTTCAATACCCAGTTCTTCCTCAACAACAATTATCAGATATACATCACTCTTTGTAAATGGCTACACTCTCCCTGGAAACGGCACCAAAATTTTGGCTGATAAAAGGTGCCTTTTAAAAACTCCTAATTATCCCACATTAATCATCAATCTGGGCAAGTCCTCTTATTTCAAGAGTGTACACAGTATGTGGCTGCTATTAATTCAAAGAGTAATGTTTCCTAAATTTTAGTATAGATCTTGACAGAAGAATAAATGAAAGCATCTAATAAACTCCAATTGCAATTATTAAAGGAAATATTAAAGCTCAATCCTCTACTAAAATCAAACCTTACAACAATTCAAGTATCAACATTATCAACCGAGAGCACAGTAATAATAACTCACCTCTACTTAGCTGATTCAATCTAAACTATACTAAATCTCTATAAAGCAATAAATATAGGAATAATATCACTTCTGAGATTCTAATAGCAATAATCAAACTCTTACAGATGATTAAATCAATGCAGTGCATTATCTAGATAATTCATGCGGTAATGAACAAGACTCAAATCGAATGATAGTGATGTAAATTATGAACAGAACATACACTGATTTGATACAAGAAAGTAGTGAACAACTAATAAAATAAACTCATAGAATCAAGGAATTATCAAACCAACCAAACTCTAAAAGAATCAGGAATATAACAAAAGAAGTAGTTAACTTCACCAAAGGTCGGGCCCTTAGCCGCCAGCGAGCACTGCTAAGCTACTTCAGATAATGCGAGAGAACAACAACTTAAGTTAGATATTAATCATTGAACTTGAATAGCGTTACAATATAATCACATTCTCCAATGACGTAGTCTATAATTAAACTTACAACTTGAAAAATAACAGATATTCCCCCTCCTTTCTTCCTACAACCTCTTTCTTTTATAATAAAAAAGGGGTAAAGATTAAATGGTAAATGCGATCCCTCAGGATCTCTCGAGCTTGAGGGATTCGCAACCTATTTCTAACTTAAGACATATTTTCTATTCCATGTTGATCCCTTTGATTTTCTCTTAGCCTTGTCCGCAACGGACGCATTCCTTCCTTTGCTTGTCAGGTTCTACTGGTCCAATGTCAGGGAACATCAATCATTCCTTTTGTTGCTTTCTTGCATAAATAAGGGTAAAAGTTAGTTAAATTGTAATTGCAAATAATTACTTCATTTCTTACCATAATTCGTCAATATATTAGTGCATTAAGATATGAAAAATATAAGAATCAAGGAAAACGATGATGAACTTAATAGTAAATACATACCCATTTCATAACTCAACAGAAGGAACCCACTTGCAGAAGGATGCAACCTTCTCTCCTTCTCTAGATTCTACTGGAAGGGAGATCCAACCCCCTGGTCTTGTTTACCAGCTACCATTGGAAGGGATCTATGACCCCCTTCTTCTCATTTACCGGCCACTCCTGGAAGGGAGATACTACCCCCTTGATATCATTTACCAACAACCACTGGACGGGAGCTACAACCCCCTCACTCAAGGCTCCAACCCTTAGCATCACCGCAAACCACGTTTCATCAATTTTCACACTGCATTCAAAAAACTTCAACACAACACACCTTGTAAGCCTCTTTTCATCAGATTCTCAAACTAGACGCACTCCACAAATTTAAGCTCAAATAACATACATCAAACTAAAATTTGTACCCTTATGAAATCATTCACTTAACCATCAATCAACCAACCAACAATTTATCTTTAATCATAATCAACTAGCAGAATAATACTAATTTGAATAGCTGAGATCTGTATCAAGACACCATTGTCAGACAATAGTAATACAACAACACGAATAAGAAATTTCCTTTCGCACACTTCAGTAGAACCATAGATTCCATACGCATTTTTTCTAAAATGAGCTTGCGTATATACACACTTTTACATAGATGAACTTTTGCATAGATCTACAACTATTTCAGGACTGTGTAACCCTTCAGAATAAATAATTATTTTAGATCTTACACTTCAATTCAGCAAACATTCGCCAGATTACAGATCTAAAAATTTGATAAACATATATACCAAATACATAGTCATTTTAGGTCTAGAAATCTTGATCCATCATTGTATTCATAGGTGCATTATTATTTCAAATCTATCAATAAAATGTAGCATTCCATGCAGATATACTTCATAGTGAAGTATTCATTCAATACCCAAACACATGCACAACTTTGCACTATGACCTTAATATCCTTATATAATTTTATCCTTTAACAATACCATGAGCCAAAACCACACAAGTGTCATTGGTATTCTTGGACGGAATCAAATAGATGATACAACGCTCAATACTATGGGCTAATACTATGGTAATTCCCCCTGGAATCAGAATTCTAGAGAAAAAAAGGCATACGTGACTTGGATCCTTTGTAACCATGTGTATACACGACTTCTCTTCATAATAACTGTGAATATACTAATTCTGGATGTATATGTTGGTTTCCTGTATACCAAGTAGCATATGTACATGGGTTGCCTTCATCAAACCTACATATACATTGTGACATATTATATTTATCATCTATATGATCCTAACTAGATTGCCTTTCTCTGTCACTTCTGAACTGGCCTGTAGATACATCATTTTTACATATTTAACAAATAGATGCTTATCAAAAGTCAACTCATCATATATTTTTCCATCAAGGACAACTTCATCAAGTAGGTTGCCATCAAGGACAACATATTGCATCATATTGCCAAGAATCTCCCCCTTTGGACTTGATGGAAACCATGATGGTTTTTGGTCACCAAAAAAAATAGATACATTAATCATAACCATTATTCAAACACCAAGATACCCTCCCCCTTTGAAATCAAGGGAAAAGGGTGGATCAAAATGAGGTTTCTCTTCCCTTGTAGAAAGAAGAGCTTTGTAGATTTCATGTGCACGAAATATACCATTCTCCACCTGAGTTCATGCTGAATGTTGAGACAAAATTTTAAATGAAGTACATGATTCTATAACTAAACCGAGTATTAACTTTACTATCACCAAGGACTCATATTTACATCAATGATCCAACCAAGTGGAATTACATATTTGAATGGACTTCTCGACGAAGTAGGTTTACAAATTTGAACAATTCCTTACATGACTCAATATAAAAATTTTACATCATAGGTCTACACATGGACTTTTCATCAAATAGCATATATGAATTTATATAAACAAGACCAAAAGACCTCAACAGAGGGATCATGATATAGAAATGAACATAATTCCAACAATGCATTATTCTTAGAGAGGCTAATGCTCCCGCTAAACCTCTGCATCATGAACACCTTCACCAACCAATTTATCAAAGCATGTTGATCAAGTACATAATCAAAATTTAATATCATATCAGTAGATATAACCACCAGATCAAGAAAATTATAACTGTCAGCATCATATTAGAAATTTTTCTTGAGTTGTCTCACTATTTTTCTTATCAGAGAAAAACATACACAAATGTATCCAGCGTAACTTGCGTGTATATGTGGATTTAGTTCATGCAACCCGCATAAAAAAAAGTGAAATACTAAAAATTTAACAACACCATCTCGCCCTAAACTTCTACCACCTGTATCTATCTTCTCTTGTCACATCATATGCACTGTCAGAAATATAAACAATCATAGTTACCAAACCATCCTTTATACATTGAAGTTGAAGATATTCTTTCAAGAATCATGGAGTGAAATGAGCATTGACTTATTTTAGTATGAGTCTATTATGAAACTAACTCCAAAATAGAAGAAAATAGATATAAACTCCTTAGAAATAAGCCACTTCGAGGGGGAAACCTCCAATAAATTACATAAATGAAAAATTCTTGGATGATACAAATTAAAAAACCTCCTTTCTATATATAGGAATCCATGGGGCCACAATGTAATCTTAGTGGGGCCAGAATGTAATCCTAGCTGACCTAACAATAATAATTTAAAGGCACAATAACAAAAATATGGGGGTTACAAGGGTACAATAATAACAATAAAGGGGTTACACTAACAACAATAAGGGATTATAATAGTAAAATAGGGATCTATTATGCCCCTCTCCTTCAAAAAAGTGTTGTCCTCAATGCTTGATTAGCTCTAGGTGCTTTTGTATAAAATTTTCATCCTCCCATGTAGAATCTTCAGTGGGTAAGTTATTCCAATTGATGAGATACTCTGAAATTGATTGATTTTGTACCTGTCGAGTTCTTGTTTCTGTGACCACTTCAGTTTCCCAAATGATTTTTCCTTCCTCATCGAGTTCTGCAAATATTGTTTGAACTGGAATATTTTCACCTATAACCTTCTTTAAGCATGAAACATGGAAAACTAGATGCACTCGTGAAGAAGTAGGAAGCTGCAATTTATATGACATAGTACCAATCTTTTGCAACACCTTGTAAGGACCATAGTACTTTGGTGATAATTTACTATCCTTCTTAGCTTGTTTGAGGGACATTTGTTTGTATGGTTGTAGCCATAAAAATACTCAGTCTCCTACATCAAAACTTCTCTCGCTGTGATTTTGATCTACCTGTTGTTTTATTCGATTTTTTTCCAAATTCAAGTTATCCTTTAACAGTTGGAGAACTTCTTGTTGATGCTCGATGTGATCTTCCAATGGTTGAACCTTTGAATTTTCTCTTAAATATGATGTGATGGATGGTGGATGATATCCATAAAGTGTCATAAATGGGGTAATTTTTGCTGCAGCATGGAAGGAAGTGTTATACCACCATTCACCGAGAGGTAACCACTTGACCCATTGTGTTTTTTTATCATATATAAAACAACCAAGATATACTTCCAAACATTTATTTACTATCTTAGTTTTACCATTAGATTGAGGATGATAAGATGAGCTATGAGATAATTGAGTACCCAAACAAGAAAATAACTCCATCCAAAAATTTCCAGTAAAAATGGGATCTTTGTCGCTCACAATAACCCTTGGGTTTCCATGTAGCTTTTGAATTGTATACATAAATGTAGTAGCAACTGTACTTGCTTTAAATGGATGATATGATGCACAAAAGTTTGCAGACATGGTAAATATATCAACTACCACCATGAAGACACTCTTTCCTTTGGACTAAGGTAAACCTGTGATAAAATCCATTGAAATATCCTCCCAACATTGACTTAGAATGGATAACGGTTGTAGAAGACCAGGGGTCTTAATTGTCTCAGCTTTATTCTGATGGAAAATCAAGCATTCCGCCACAAAATTTTGAATATCAGATTTAAGGTCATCCCAAAAAAATTCTTTCTTCACCCTATGGTAAGCTTTTAAAATTCCTCAGTGTCCTCCTAAAGGAGAAGTGTGCAATTCCAAGAGAATCTTTTTTTCTTTAGTTGGGAATTATTACAAATATATGAGCAATCTTTGTACCATAAGGAATAATTTATCCAACTAAATGTATTAGATGTACTAGGATCTTGCTACAACTTTTGAATGAGTGTCCACATTTCTTCATCCTTCTTCCATTCATCCCTTGATTCGGTGATACAATCTGGTTGGATAATTGAAATGGCACAAAGCAATGCTTCCACCTCTTCATTCTTTCTTGAGAGTGCATCTGCAACAACATTTAGCTTCCATTTTTTGTAAATTATTTCAAAGTCATAACCCAACATCTTTGTGACCCATTTTTTCTACTCTTATGAAGATAGTCTTTGTTCCAAAAAGTGTTTAAGACCATCATGATCATTTTTTACCTTGAAGTCTCTTCCCATTAGGTAAGGTAACCATTTCTTTAGTGCATGTAGTATTGCTAAAATTTACTTACCATAAATAACTTTCTATAAATAATTTCATTTGATTGGATGACTTTAGAAAGAAATGAGTCTTCATTCTTGTATTAAAACAACACCAATTCAATTTATAATGTCCACATTCAAGGTCAAAGGCTTTGTAGTTTGCAGAAGCAGACTGGTGCTAGGCACATTGCCTCTTTAAGATGTTCAAAGGTCTTAGTTTCTTCAGGAGTCCATGAAAATGCATCTTTCTTCAATAATGTTGTTAGAGGTGCTACTATTCTCCCATATTTCTTAAAAAACTTGCAATAACACCCTGTTAACCCAAGAAATCGTCGCAACTGATTTATGGTTGTGGGGACTTTCAATTCTTTAATGGCTTTAATTTTGTTAGGGTCTACCTTAACACCCTCGTGAGATACAATATGACCCAGATATTCCACCTCTTGTATTCCAAAGAAACATTTGGATGTTTTTTCATATAATTGTTTCTCCTGCAATAGTTTGAGCACCCTGTCAACATGTTGAGCATGATCCTTCCAAGACCTATTGTAGATTAATATATCATCAAAAAATGCTAGCATAAATTTTCAAAGGGTTTGAAAATGGAATTCATCAACCCTTGAAATGTAGAAGGTGCATTGGTAACTCCAAAAGGCATGACCAAAAATTCATAATGATCCTCATGAGTTCAAAATGTGGTTTTCATAATATCTTCATTCTTCATTCTAATTTGATGATATCCTGAACAAAGTTCCAAGTTGTTAAAATAAATTGCTCCATGTAATTCATCCAATAATTCATCAATCAAAAGAATGGGAAATTTATCTTTAATGGTTAGCTTATTGATATCCCTATAATCTAGACACATGCGCCATGATCCATCCTTCTTGTGTATCAATACTACAAGAGCAGAGAAAGAACTTTGACTAGGTTGAATTATACCAACCTCTAGAATTTCTGCAATCATATGTTCAATTTCACTCTTTTGGACATAAGGATATCTATAAGGCCTGATGTTTGGAGGAGCACTTCTTGGAATCAAATGAATAGCATGATCATGATCATGAATATTTGGGAGTTCTTTAGGAGTTCCAAGAACCTTGGAATGATTGTCCAAGACTTTTTGGAGATCTGTAGAAAGCCCTAACTTCCATAGCTCATATCTCCAAAAATATTGCGAACGAAGCTCTGTAATTTTGCGACGATTTTCCTCGGGATTTGGGCTTCGTACTCTAAACATTTCAGCTTCTGAACCTTCGTAGAAATAAATTTTTAGGTATAATTCCACGATGACTGGTTTGGAGCAGTGAAAACCCTAGAATCCAAAGCTCGGATACCAAATGTTATGAAACCAGCTCCAAAATAGAAGAAAAGAGATTTGAATGCCTTAGAAATAAGCCACTTCGAGGGGAAAACCTCCAATACACTACATAAATGAAAAATTCTTGGATGATACAAATTACAAAACCTCCTTTCTATATATAGGAGTCCATGGGGCCACAATGTAATCCTAGCCGACCTAAAAATAATAATTTAAGGGCAGAATAATAACAATAAGGGGGTTACACTAACAACAATAAGGGACTATACTACTAATATAGGGACCTATCAGAGTCTGAATCCTCATCACATCTGCGAGAGATTATAATTTAAACACATATAATTTATCATCGTTTTTGTATCCCCTTGCTATGACTTCTCCTGTTTCTTCCTCCATGACCTTGCACTTGGTTGATGTGAACACAATTAAATTTCCTTTATCTGCCATTTGACCTACACTTAATATGTTTTTTTTTAGGCCTTCAAGTAATAATGTATCAACTACCCTTCTATTTTTGTTAAATATGGTTCTATATTTTCCACAAACTTTTTCTAGAGATCATTTGAAAGAATAACCTTATCGTCTTGATGTTTCTTGAGAGATTACATCTTACTCTTAGCACCTGTCATGTGGTGGGATCATCTGCTATCAATGTACCATTCATCCTTGCCTTCAATTGCACAGAGAGAAAGACCACATCTTCCCTTTTCTTCTTTTTTCTTGTTAACATGAATGTTGGTGAGTCCATATTTATTTGATCTTACACTATCATATGTTTTTCTTCCATATTGACTTTGATGATTCATTGGTCTATTACTGGATTCTCTTTCTACATGCCCAAACTTGTTACAAGCATAGCATCTTATGTCACCAGAAGAAGGAGGATAGGGATCATAGTATGTTTTTCTAATCTTTCTTCTATTCCAATCAACTACTTTATGACCAAAATTGTTGGATGAAAAAAAATATCCCTTAAAGAAACCTGAGTACCTCAGAGCGGAAGGTATTTCTATGTGGTGTCTATCTATCTCTGACAGAAAAAATTTACTTCTACAATTTGCTGCAAGATGTCCATAATTATGACATATAAAGCATTCAACATTATTGATCAAAGGAGAGAATTGATTGATACTTTTATTGTTAGGAGCGAAGGTTTTCCTTTCAAAATTCATTATTGTCGGTTGATATTTTGTCTCAAACACTTCAGGTTTTTCATTTATATCCTTTGAATCTTTACCATTATCTTGTGAACTAGATTCTCCTTTAACAGTTTCATTGAAAAAAAGACAAAATTTAATAGAAGGAGACCTTTGACTACTAAGAATATTATCTAGAATCTTAGTACTATCTTGAAACCTCAAGTGTTTATCATTTTCTTCTAATTTACCTTCTAAAATGTTTACCTCAACCTTCAATCTTTGGCATTGCTTTTTCATACTTTCTTCAACCCTTATTCCTTATTCTACTTGCTCATTCAAAGATAGAATTACTTCTTTCAACTCATTTCCTTGTTCTTCAAATGTTTGTAGAAGTTATTCATTCTTCTTATTTGATTTTTCTAGATCTACTTTAAGAGATATGATTTCTACTTCAAGTCCTTCATTGTGATTGGTTACTTCATCCTGCAACCTTTGATACTGGTCTATTCATCAATTTTTTAGTTACTTAACTGTATTTTTTTCTTGTAGCTATTCATTCAATATATAAATCATGTCTTTGTAGATACATTCCCTCTCATTAAATAAAATGTGTTGATTTTCAACTTTTATCGTGAGATTTTAAATTACTACTTCTAGATACATAACATTACTTCCACTTTTGTATTCGCTATCTTCAACATTGCATGCACAGGGAAGTGAATCGCAAGAAAAACAATCAATACATGTTTCATTTTCTTCATTTTATGATATATCTTATTTTTTTGGGTAGCCTTCTTCTTTTGCTTCCTTGCCATTGTGACAAATCTCCTTGAAGTGATCAAGCTTCTTCAGAAGGACCTACTACAATACCAATTTTTGAGAAAAATAATGAGAGGGGGATGGGTGAATCAGTATTCATAGCTCACTGTAAAATTTTACTTTTTTCTTTAATTAATTCTGTATGCGACTTTAATGAAACCAACTAGTGTATACACGTGGATATATTTAAATAAACTTGTGTATGCCCAGAGATCTTATTATGAAGATAATTATTTACATAGATCGTTGCATCTCATTCATGAGATGTTGATTAAGAAGTAAGCATGTGCAGTAAGAATATAATAAATCAGCACATATAAGAAATACACATGAACACCAGGATTTAAGGTGGAAACCCAATTCGGGAGAAAACCACCATTGTTGTCATCTCTATCTTCAATATTTATTATAAAGAAAACTGCATAGAATCTTTTACTGGCGCAAACTCATACCAGCACGAAGGCACCCACCTACAAAATGTTTCAATCATCTCTCATTCTCCATCTTCTACTGGAAGGGAGCTGCAACCCCCTGATCTCGTTTACCAGCTACCACTAGAAGGGAGATACAACCCCCAGCTTCTTGTTTACCAACCACTCCTAGAAGGGAGCTACTACCCCATGATCTTGTTTACCAACAACCACTATAAGGGAGGTACAACCCCCTCACTCAAGGCTCCAATCCTTAGCACCACTATGGACCACGTTTCATCATTTTTCAAACTAGATCCAAATAGCTTCAACACAAAACACCTTGTATGCCTCTTTTGATCAGATTTTCAGACTGGACCCACTCCACACATTTAAGCTCAAAGGACATACATAAAAATGAAACTCGTACCCTTATCAAACGATTCACTTAACCATCAACCAACCAACCAACAACTAGCCTTTAAGCACAATCAACTAGAAGCATAATCGGTATTCAAACAACCTAGATATGTATGAAGACATCATTGACAAACAACAGTAATACAACAAAACAGATCAAAAATTTCCTTTCGCACACTTCAGCAAAACCCAAGATTCCATAGGCTCTTTTGTTGAAACGAACCTACGTATATATGTGATTTTACAGAGACGAACATGCTTATGTATCTAAAACAATTTTAGGACTACGCAACTCTTTAGAATAAATAATCAGCTCAAATATTACCCTTCACTTTAGCAAACATTCACCATATTATAGATCTAAACATTTCAAAAAAAAATCTAAAAAATACATAGTGATTTCAGGTCTAGAGATCCTGATCCATCATTGTATTCATAGGTGCATTTTATTTCATATCTATTAATGAAATGTAGCCCATTCCATGTAGATGGACTTCAGAGTGAAGGATTCATTCAATACCCAAACACATGCACACCTTTTCACTATGACCTTCATCTCCTTATATAATTTTAGCCTTTAATATAATTTTAACCTTTACCAATACCATAAGCCAAAACCACACAAGTGCCATTGGCACTCTTGGAAGGAATCAAATAGAGGACACAATTCTCAATACCGTGGGCTAATACCATGGTAATGCCCCCTAGTATCATAATTTTAGAGCGCAAAAGGCATACATGACTTGGCTTCTTCGTACCCTCATGTATACACGACTTCTCTTCATAATAACTATGAATATACTAATTATAGATGCATACACGGGTTTCCTATATACCAAGTAGCATAGGTACGCGGGTTGCCTTCATCAATCATGCATATACATTGTGACATAGTATATTTATCATTTCTCTGATCCAAATTGGGTTTCCTTTCCCTGTCACTTCTAAACTGATCTATAGATACATAATTTTTATATCCTTAACAAATATGTTTCTTATCAAAAGGCAACTCATCAAGTAGGTTTCCATTAAGGACAAGTTCGTCAAGTAGGTTTCCATCATGGACAACATATTACATCATATTTCCAACATAAACCTCCTATAGTGGCATGTGTTCCCTAAAATAGAGCACAACTATTTTTCAGTGGTGGGGAATGCTAAATTGATGATAAATGTGATATTGGCTAGGTCAACCATCAATCCCTGCTGACATGAAATGTGTCCTAAAAAAGTCCCAAATGGTACACAAAATATACACTACTTCAGGTTTAGCGAGATATGGTGTTTTCTGTAGGTATCTAACATCATGTGCAGGTTCGACACATTCCTCTTAACCAATCCAAATACTGTCCAATAATCAAAATAAACCTCCAAAAAATTATGGATGAATTGTTTGAATATCGCCAAAACTACGAGTGAGAAAATAGCAGGGGCTTTCTTTAGTCTGAATGGTATGACAGTGTACTGGAAGGAGCCCCATTCAGTTGCGAAGGTTGTCTTCCTGCGATCTTCATGTGAAATTCTGATCAGATGGTACCCTAAAAACCCATCAGTGAATGATTATGCTTCTTCACCTACCACATTATCCAGGATTTCATCAGAGAATGGCTAGGGAATGGATCATGCACCCAGGCATCATTCAGCTTGCACATATCTACTCAAATCCTTATCTATCCTTTGGTTTTCCTTTCTTGGACCACCATTGGGCCTACCCAATCAGACTGTTCTACGGGTTCAATGAACATTCGGCCACCATATTATCTATTTCTTCCTTAACTTTCTGCTTCTACTTAGGGTTCAACCAATAGGGACACTGCTTGATAGGAGATGCATCCAGCTTCAAGGTGATTTTTATGACACCAAGATCTCCTACGACTCCCTTGAGCTCAGAGAAATTCATGGGGTATAGGTCTTGATTATTGGTTAGCAACTCTGTAATCTTCCCAATAGTATAATCGTCCCATTAATCCCCATTTTTAGCTAACTTGGGTGTCTTTTTCATTCCAATGTTGACTTCCTTTAACTTCAAGGGTTTGGTAAAATCTATTGTCTATAATAGGGGTTCTACAATGGCGCGCTCCGCTTCTGACTCTGGGATGGTGATGTTCCTCAGATCCTCATCACAATTGTCTGCTGATAAATTTTGAAATTTGACAATATCCTACATCTGCGAATCCCAAGCTGGTGCAACACATTCTTTCCGAGGTAAAGACTCATCAAAGACAACACCATATTTATCTTGTAGTGCTTCATCCAATTTCACTCTCCCTCCAACTAAACCAAATTTCACCATAAAATCATTTTTCATTGTGCCCTAGTGGCAAGTGCGTTGGTGTACCTCTGCATCTAAATACGAGGTGGTGGGCATTGGTCCTAAGGCGTGTGTAATATTCCCAAATGGGAAATGCAACAATATAATGCAGAATGATGGAAAAATAACGCAGATCATCATTTATAAAGTAATATGCCAATATGGAGACATTTCATATGTTCTTCCAGAAGAAAAATATGTTTAAGAAGTGGCCCATAATATGCATACGAGAAAAAACAAGCCTCCAATGAATAAAATGGCTCAATATGAGGCGCTGAAAACATATAGAAAAGATGTAAAACCCTTACAGTGTTATTTTAATTGCTCTGCAACAAAAATACATTATAAATAAGATCTAGAGCTGCTACGTGCATAAAAAATTATATCTATATCAGATCCATGCACTATACAAGCTCCTCTAAAGAACCCCCTTGGGGTTTTCAGCAAAACACCAAGTACAAGTTCTAGATATGAGACGTAAGATTGCAAATATACTAAAAAATATAGATCTCAAAATTGTGGCTAATTTGATATGATCAATAGAATAGCCTCCTACAATAAATCTTCAAATTGAAGGGCACATCCCCAACACTAAAAAATCAGCGCTGCAAATGGTGTGTTGAACCACCCTACAACTCCACCTACAAAAATAACACATATCTGGAAGTAAACTGCATTGTAGGGATAAAAATATGATTGTCTTGATGCCAAGATCTAAAAATAAGCTCCAAAACCTTCAATATTGTCCCCCCAATGAAGTGGAAACCTCCTCTACTAAAAAGGAGCTCTCAAATGGCCTAGATCTGAAATGTATAGTCTCCACTTGTTGCAGCTTGCAAAAACAATGAAACCCTCAACATGATCTATGTTTTGGTTGAAAGAATAAGCTTGGCCCTAAGCCAAATAGTGGACAATATAATACAAACCCTCCCAAGAGCTACTTAATGGGAAGAGGTGGGATTCCCGATCAGGAACACCCAATACTAAACAATATTCAATCTCAGCTAAACAACAAGAGAAAGATATATGTCTAAACAGAACATATATTCAGAAAATATGGTATACATCAACAACCCTCTAATTCTTCCATCCGCTTCCTTTTATAAGTCAAGAGATTGCAAACCCTAAATAATGAGATCACTTCTTTGACACGAGGCACTTCCATCTAAAACTGTGATTTCCCTCATTAATAGCCACTCCCCCATGACAAAGCTATATATTTGGTCAAGGTTGACCCAGTCAAAAAGTCCCAGCGCCTTTCACACCTAAGGGTGCTTGATTTAATATCCAAGATTTAGCCTTTTCATATTTGGCATTGATTTATTCATTATTAAGGAGTATTATGGACCTCCTTTTCTCTTTTATTCTTTACACAAAGCAGTCAAAAAAATGAATATTCCAATTAGCTCACGAATAATTTAGGAATATTACAATCCTCCCCTCCCAATTGTTGCTTGCCCCCAAGCAACTACAAGGACATAACTGAAAATGTTGGGAACCTTTATTCCCATATGGATCTCAAATATCCAAGCTATCATCCATACAAAATGAATCACCCTCTAGAATGGTAATTCATAGAAAAACTCCTCCCATGTGAGAGGCTCCTCCCAAAGAAATAAGTCAATCATGTGGCTCCCTTTATAAGGAAACAAGTGATATAATGTAGCAGCCACATAATGTCCCATTCTCCCCTTGAAGAATGAAGAAATGTGGGAAGTTCCATTCCCAATGGACACATCCAACCAATGTGTGATCCCTCCAATCATGTTCCCAATAGTAATAAGGACATCATCAACATATGGGATGAAAACCAGTGATACATCAACAATCAAATGCAATAATGGAGGTGGATCATAGTCCCACATGTGGAACCAACATAGTATATCTCCTAAATGCATCATATAGTGATATGGTATGTGGTTTCCCCACCACTTACTTGCTACTCAAGTCTTCTCACCATGGTTGAAAGTGTGAGATATATTTGGTGCTTTTGGAATGCACCCATAATAATACAATATCTCCCTTTGTCCTCCAACGGAGTGGCCTTGTTCAGAAATGTTTGTGGCCCAAATTTGGCCATGAATTTTATATGGAATAATACTCCTTCTTGGAGCTATGGACTACATATACATGGTGAAAGAATGAAAGTAATAATCAAATTACTCATGAAATACACAAGCATATTCTTCACAAAAACTTCTCCTCATACAAATGGAGTGGTACATAGATCTATCTCTTCTCATTCCAAAAGAGGAAAGAGGTGGTTGAATTAACTACTTCATGGAGTCGTGTATCTCTCCCATCTACACATGGTTCATGCATCTTTGAAACTATTGATATAATTCCTCTTCAAAGCCTTCCCAAGTGTAGTACTCCATGATAGTGTTGAAAGCCTTCATGGAATGAGTATGGCTTAAAAGGAATTATTCATGTGCCTTTTTTAGCAACTTCTCCTTGAGATTGGAAGTTCTAGATAAGAACATCCTACCATGATAATATATTACCTCATCTTGGACTGAATATCCCTCCTCATGTAGCTAGTCATCAAGTATCACGCATGTGAAAAGATCCTTTGAATAATCCACCAATAGCTGCGATCTCCAATATAGATCAATCTTCCATAGTGAAAATTTTGATGATCTATCATAAATATTATTTGTCATATGGTTGCCCTTATCCTTAGCATCTTCCATGCGAAAGGTATATGTTGGAAGGTTGCTATCCTTCCCCTGATTCTCCTCCCACAACGCAGAATCTGAAATGGGTGTGGGTGATGAAAATGTTGGGAGAATGTCTCCCTCCTCGTAGATAATACCCAAGACTCTCAGCGTTGTATCATGGCCCCTCAATGTTCCTTTATGAGCCAAATATATCAATGCTACATCATGTTGATGTTAAGCCCCTATATTAATAGTGTAGTCCCTTATTATGTTAGTGTATCCCCCCTTATTTTTATTTTTGTACCCCTGTAAGCCCCATAATGTTATTATTGTGACCTTAAATTATTATTATTAGGTCAGCTAGGATTACCTTGTGGCCCCACTAGGATAACATTGTGGCCACATGGACTCCTATATATAGAAAGGAGGTTTTTTCATTTGTATCATCCAATAATTTTCCATTTTTGTAATGTATTGGAGGTTTCCCCCTCGAATTGGATTATTTCTAAGGCATTGATATCTCTTTTCTTCTATTTTTGGAGCTGGTTTCACAATATTTGGTATGAGAGCTTGGGTTTCGAGGGTTTTCGCTGCTCCAAACCGGTCATTATGGGATTTTCACTATAATTTTTTTTCTATGAAATTTCAGAAGCTGAAATGTTTAGAGTACAAAGATGAAATACTAAGAAACATTATTGTAAAATTTTAGAGCTTGGTTCACAATATTTTCGGATATATGATCGGCGTAAGTTAGGGGTTTTTTAGGCTTCTGAATTTCATCTCAAAGAGGTGATCGTGGGAATATATTCATAACTCTCTCTCTGAGCATCAGATTGGAATTTTGTAAATAGTGGCCACAAGTAAACAGACTCTAGTTTTCTCACTATCAATTTTAGAGCTAAAGGAGGAAACAGTGACACGTGGAAAGTTGTTAAAGTTATCTCTATTGAACCAGTCCATAATTAGGTCATTGTGAGAGATTGGACATAAATTTTCCTTAAAGAATCCAAATTAGGTCAGACCTGTGGCATTCAAAAGAGAATTCAGATATTGAAGATCCTAAATCACAGATATAATTGATTTTCAATATCGAGCTCCTCAAAAGAAAGAAAAAGGTGTGTATTTGGTTTTTAAAATTGCATAATGTTTGTTTGAAAAAGAAGCTTGAAGTGATTCCAAGGGTATATTTTCGAATTTTTATCAGTATTGGGTTCTATAATGCCTCCAAAAAATCATTCCATACCCATGAAGCCCTCAAGATTCTATACTATGATTCATGAAGAGGAAGAAATGCAGTATCAGATATCAAAATTACGGTACCAAGTGCAATAAATTTCGATCTTACGAAGAGAAAATGAAGCTGACATTGATGGTTTAAAAAAATAATGGAGGTTAAGTTGGATGGTTTGAAGGATCAAATAATAGCTAATATGGATGATAAATTAGTTGAAGATCACATTGACCATCAACAACAAGTTCTCCAACTCTTAAAGGATATCCTAACTTTGGTGTAGAATATAATGAAACAACAGGAAGATCAAAATCACATCGAAAGAGGTTATGAAGCAACCACAAAAAGAAGAACTTGACAAGTACGATCAATTTCAGAGTATTTCAGCAAGTGGAAGAAATTTCCTGTAGAATATTCCACATGGGAGGATGAGAATTTTATACAGACGCATCAAGAAATAATCAAGCGTTGAGGAAAACACTTGTTTGAAGGAGAGGGGCATGTTACGTCCCTATATTAATAGTGTAGTCCCTTATTATGTTAGTTTAGCCCCCCTTATTGTTATTGTTGTACCCCTGTAACCCCCATATTGTTATTATTGTGCGCTTACATTATTATTGTTAGGTTGGCTATGATTACATTGTGGCCCCACTAGGATAAAATTGTGGCCCCATGGACCCCTATATATAGAAAGGAGGTTTTGTCATTTGTATCACCCAAGAATTTTTCGTTCATGTAATGTATTAGAGGTTGTCCCCTCGAAGTGGCTTACTTCTAAGGCGTTTATATCTCTTTTCTTCTATTTCTGGAGCTGGTTTCACAACAGTTGAGATAAATCCTTCTTTATTTCCCAATCAGGGGGTCTCCCTGGTGGAATGCCTCCATGTAATGAAACAACAGGGCTTAGAGCAAGATAAGTATGTAAATGAACTGAATTGTCCCTTATTTCACTATGAAAATCATCTTCCTCCTTCTATGCATAATCCTATTGAAAAGGATTGGTGTGTATGTCCCCAATCAGTAACTTACTTGAATCACTGAAATATTTGCAGAGCTTCCTCACACTTCTCCACTTCGGGCACGGGAACTACGAGGACACACAACACCTCCAGTCTTCAACTCTCTTTACACTCCTGACTTACAGTGATCTTGGAAATAACTATCCTCAGACAGGCGGCCCAGCAGGCTTCTATATTAATTCAAATAATATGTTACATACCAAGTTATGCTTCAAAGTAGAGCCTTCTCGTGTCTTGTCTCTTATAGCATGAATAAAAAACACTCATACAAACACTCAATCGCACACTCACACTCGATGATCCAAAACATACAAACACACACCTATATATAATCTAAGAAAACATATGAAAATTATTGAGGGTCCTTGTCAAGCATTACTGGTCCAGACGGTGTTTGCTCAATATTCTCGAGTACAATAATTAAAAATAAAGGCGCACTACCAAGGACCTTTCGGTTCTCGGTCACTATCAAAATCTTCATCGTGATCAGGTTCACTGATTTCGGATGAGGATGAAGGAAGCTTTTGATTGGCCCAAGATTGGTGTACCCATTCCAAATATTCTGATTCCCATGCGTGATCGTGTTGATCTTGAGCATCTTGATACATATCCACATATATTGTCTCTTTTTCTTCGGATGCCTTCTCTATACCTTTTTCCGTAGCTACTTTTCCTTTAGTGGCGACTGTAGAAGATTCCTCTTTTCATGGAGCCTGTGACGACTATCCTATATCAAATTTGATAGTATCTGTCGTTACATAGAGATTCTTTTGTGGAAAGAGATATTTATCACCTGACCTCTTCCACCTGCTCACATATGCCAGGGGGTCTATCTCAATATCAAGGAAAGAATCTTTCTTTCTTTTTCGGAACTCTGGTAGTGATTGAACTGGCATTTCGACTCCATCTAATAGTTCCCATTTAAATATTTGAAACATGCTGACTGATCTTTCAATAGCACACTGAACCCAAAGTTTACAATTATGATTAACCTCTTCTTTTTGTTGCCAACCTAGTTCAAAAATCATTGAAGAACAAACCTTGGCTGATAATAGTAAACTTATTAAGCAAAGAGCATCATCAGTCCAGTTTCCATTTAGAAAATTAATAGTAATCAATGACTTTTGGTTGATAATTAATTTGATTACTTTTTTCTTCCCTTGCAATTCTTCTAATGTTCTAATCATGGACAATTTTTCAGGCAGTTTGAGCTTGTAGAATTCTCTAAGCCATAAAGAAATTTTCTTTACTTCTTCAGCATTATCTGCTAAAACAGATTCATCAATCCTTTCTAGACCATAAATCTAAGGAAAGGGATTTGGAATAGCAGGCTTTCTAAATTAAATGATTTGATAATCCCATGGTGCTGAAAAAGTTCTTAAATACTGCAGCAACCTTTCTATGCATTGAGAGGCTCTTACCTGGGGCCTTTTTCTACAATGACCATCTTTAATTTCCCAATCAGAAAAAGGTTCAAACAATTCATATTGGGGAAATGAATCTGTACTTTCAAAATTTTCATCAATTCTTTGAAGAAATGCTGCTTCTAGTTCTTCAAAGAGATCTGGAATTCTTAGAGATTTTAAAAATCTCTCAACCTTTTCACACATATTAATTTCATCTAAATCCAACATTTTAGTAGAGGTGTAGATAGCAAAGGAAAAATCCACACCACCAATAATCTGATAATAATTCAAAGTTGTCAAAACTTTGATCATATCATCAGTGTAGTGTTTTGACCAGTAATCATCAAGTGTTTTAAAATATAGTTTTACTTTCATGTTTGGCAGAGGATATACCTTTACCAGTTCTTCATCTAATCCAAGTAAAAAACCTATATTTTTTGTTTGCCATGCTTGGCATCTCTGAATCCATTGATTTCTTTTTATTCTCAACCCAATAATATTTTTTATTTCTTCAGCTGAATTATGAAGAACCAGGTCTAGTATATGAAATCTTTTGACAAAAGTTTCAAAACTATCATCTTTAATTTATTTTACTGGAAGAGAAAATAGGCTGGTTCTTTGATGGATGTGGGCTTTGTTCATATCTCTGGTCAAAGAATCTACTAAATAGTTAGAGATACCAGGAACCCATTCTACCTCAAAATCATACATCTGGAACCATATTTGCCATGCAATTAATCTTCCTCTTGGAAGTTGCTTTGAGATTTTGGCTGATAAGAAATATTTAAAATTCATAGAGTTTGTTCTTATCAAAAATTTAGCTGGAGCTAGATATAGTTCGAATTTCTAAATGCCATTAAAAATGGCAAGGGTTTCCTTTTCATCTATGAAATAATTCTTTTGGTGAGGCAGGAACTCACCTGATGCACATGCACATAGGACTTCTTCTTCTTCAACTTTTCTGTGCTAAAAAAGAATAGCTACCCAAAATGAGTCAGAAGCATCTGTTTGTAGTATTAAAAATCCATTACCTGGAGGCTTAAGCTTAGGAATATTTTTGCATTCTTCTTTCAATAATCTGACAGTTGTAGTAGCTTCGGGAGACCATCCAGAATTTAAATGTTGTCTTATTGGGGCAGTTTTCTCAGACAATCTGAGAATATATTTATGTACATAATTAAGCACACCTAAAAATCTTTGAATCGTCTTGGTATCTTTAAGCTTATCAGGGAACTCAAAGAGCTTAGTTAGTACATGAGGCTGCATCTGAATTTTACCATTGATAATATGAATACCAAGAAAATCAATACTATCTTGAAACAGAACCATTTTTTTTTCAGAAAGTACCATGCCATGCTTTTTGACTTCATCGAGAAATATCTACAAATTCTTCAAGTGGTCTTCAAGATTTTGACTATGAAGTAAAATATCATCGATATATACAACTATGAAATCATACTTCCCAAAAATAAAATCCATACGTCTTTGAAAGCATGCAGGAGCATTCTTCAAACCAAAGGGAACAACTTTCCATTGGAAGAATCCTGTAGGACAAGTGAAAGCAGTTTTATTTCGATCTTCTTCTTTAATTTGTATCTGGTAGTAACCAGATTTCATATCAAACTTGCTGAAGATCTTACTGTGCTGAATCTTCTGCATAATGGTTTCCTAGCGAGGTAAAGGATAGTTGAAGTTTTTGGTGATAGCATTCAATGGTTTATAGTTTATCACCATTCTAGCTTTACCTCTTATAATTTCAGAATGATTTCGGACCAAGAAAGCAGAACATGAATAATGAGAATTACTAGGTTCAATCAATTGAAGATTCAAAAGTTCTTCAATCTGCTTTCTAATTTCCTTTTCATCACTTGGAGTACAGGGTATAAGTTTTCCTTTAACCCCATTATCATGAAGAGTAACAATATCTTGTTGAGGACTCTCTATACTCCAAATAGCTTGAGGATTTTCTGAACAATTTTTTAACAATTCATCAAAGATAGCAACTTGTGCTGTAGACCAATCAAGATTTCTATTTGCTTTCTGCTTGGTTTTATTCAGACTCCTTTCTTCATAAATTTGTAACACTTCTTGCCAATTTTTAGAGTCTGTCAAAGGCTTTCTTGTACCTGCTTTCTTTTGGCTATTCTCTCTTCTTGCTTCTGAATTAGCCAAAGTTAATCTCGGAACTGAGATTTCCTTTTTCTTGATATTTAAGATAACTTTATCTTCACTGATAGTCATGGGTAAGACAGAATTGATAAAAGGCATACCCAGAAATAGGCTAGCAGAGGTATCATAATGCTGAACAGCAGAAAACTTGACAATACTCCCCCCAAATTTTAAAGAAACATTATCCACATAATGGGTGAGATTGACGGAACCACCAATGGTCTCGGAAGTAAGAATGTGTTGCAAAGGTTTCCATAAACCTTTAAACAAAGAAGGGCGAGCTAAATTATTAGATCCACCAGTGTCAATGAAAGCATCGATGGTAATCCATTCACTTTTGACCTAGACTTCAATTGGTATATACAGAAGATTGTTAGTTTTAACAATATTTTTTAGAAAATAACTTTCATCAGTATTTACAGAGGCAGGAGCTGGTAAAGATGAGGACTGAGAAACTATCTTCGGATAAGGGCAGAAAGAATTCAAAGTGGGTAATGGAGACAAGGAATGTAAAACGGGTGGTGAATTATTTATACCAGTATCTGATGAGATGGAAAGTGAATGAACAACTGAGACAGTACCATCAGACAAATAGTCAGAGGTTTCATCAGTATACTCATCAGAACTATATTCATCACTGTAATGCAATTCATCTTCTTCATCGCATTCAATGTCATCAAAGCATCTATTCATTTTTTGACAAGTATCAGAGATTGATTCAGTATCAGAGAAAGAAGCATCAGTCAAGATATATACATCTGAAACTTCATCTTGAGAATCAAAAACTGACCAAGTATAAGCAAAATCATCAATTTCAAAACATGCCTTTAGCTTATTAGAAGAACTCTTAGGACATTTTCGAGCAAAGTGACCTTCCTGTTTGCAGATGAAGCAAGCATTATATTTTTTAGGTTGCCTGCGTTTTTTCAAATACTTACACTTGCGGAAAGGTTTTTGAGGATTGGCTACTCATTTAGGCTTGAATTTTCCATATCTTTTAGACTTGCGTTTTTTTAATGGAGTCCATGGAAACATAGAACGAAAAACAGCAAGACCAGGAGAGAGGTCTTGAGTTTTCTTTTGCCAACATAGATATTTGATTTTCTCTTGGCATCTGAATAAAATATCTATCCAATAAGTTTGTTCAATTTTCTTTCCTTGGACCTCTAGGTCTTTCATTATTAGATCTCCTAGATTACCAGGCAGTTTAGACAAAAATGAAATTTTTTGAGTAGAGTCATTGGTCAGATTGGCTTTATAAATCTTGGCCATATAGTCATTACCAAACTGATCTAGAAACTTGAGATCTTTTAATTCTATTCTTGACAGATCTGTAATTATTTTTTTTTTCTCATCTGCCGGTTCTGGAACAAATTGTGTTTTAAGTAGCAATTCTAATGTATCTAGTCCTGCAGCAGCTACATTCATCCGTTCTTCATCAGATGGCCCCATCCACCAGTCATATACAATTTCGGCAATTCTTTTTTTAGCTGAGGAAAAAATAGAAATATTATCTAATCTTGAAACTACTTGCATCTGATATAAGGCTCCAATCTATACTCTAATGGATTTAGCAGGGTTTTTGGAGTTATCTAAATCCAAAACATATCCACTAGAATTGGTAGCAAACAAGTCTTCTTCGACCCTCGTTTATTTGGGAACTTCTTTGAAAATATGAGCTTTTTGAAGAGAAGGGAAAATAAAGGAAGGGAACTTAGAGGCAACATTTTCCAGAGTAGCAATTTCACTTTTTGCTTTTTGGAAATTTAAAGATTTTACTAGCTCTAATTTTTTCTCAGAGGTTGTTCTTTCTGCAGCTTGAGCACTGGATTCTACTCCAATTTCTTCTTGTTTTTCATCTATATCCCAATAGTTGGGAGTATCCATTGAAATAGAAAAAGTGGGAGTTTTAGTTTCTCTGCGTTTTCTTTCCTTCTTCTTCTTCTCTTTGGCTTCTCGTCTTTGCTTTTCTTCTTGTTGTTTATCTTGGAGAAGCTTGAGATTTTGAAGAATAAGCTCAGTTTGGGAACCTAAATCATCTAGGACATCTTCAGCATGTGCGCACCAAGTAGTGAGGTAGTTACCTATCTGGTAGACTTCATCTAAGTCATTTGGATTGGTGGCAGTATGTTCTATCAAAGGAGCACAATCAGCTCTAGTAGGAGGTTGTCTAGACATAGAAGAGGTAGTACAAAACTTTGTCTTTGGAGGCCACTTTCCACCTTTTACATAACGACGATTGGAATATTTCCATTCTTCAACAGGGGTAAAAGAAATATGAGAAAGACAGTGCATTTTATTTACAGCAAGAAATGGTTTAGACTCTGGTTTATACAATTCATTAGAGGCTAAAACTGGTTCAGATGGAAATACTTCTACAATTGGAGGCATATCAACTCTTTGAGAAGAGGATGCTTCTGAATTGGAGATAGGAACAACATATCTTCGTGGCTTGACAAGAGGTGTGGGATCTCTGGTTTGGCTGGAATTAACTTGACTCGGCCATCAGAGATAACAATTCGTTTCATTTTAGATTTTGGTTTCTTGTCATCTGCAATGGATTTGTATTGGAAATACCAATTATTGGGCAATTCAGTGGGGTCATACAAAAAACCTTCAACCTGAGCATTGGATAGACCTACGGTAACACAATCCTTCAAGACTGGTTGCTTCAATTTTGGATGAGCAGTATTAGTTAATTGAAAAGAGGTCTCAACTAATACAGAAAGATACTCACTGTCTTCTGCTAATTGGAGGCCTTGAACTCCAGTCATTAATTTCCAACAGTCTTTTAAATGAGTATCAGTCAAACTTATAGAATAATTAGGATAAATAGTGCCATATTGACATCCAGTAGAAAAATTTCCCATGATAGTTCTTATTCGGGCATGGTCGTAATTCTGGTGTCGGGTATCAAAAACTTCAGCAATACAAGGAGTGTTTAACCCATGACGGAATAAAGGAGCAAGACCAATACGAATACCTCCAAAATGAAGATAATTATATTTTTTGTCTCTGGCATACTGTCTAAATTTCTTAATTTCATCATCAGAGAACAAGTTCACGACGACTATTTGAACAAAGGGACCAGAAATTTTTATAGTAACCCCTACCTCCTTCAAAAAAGACTTTTTCTTAAATACATAAGACAAAGAGAGTTTGTAAATATCATTTGCATGAAGCGACGGGGGATTCCACGTCTCAGGATGTTCGACATCTTCATGAGATTCATTAGGATCATCAAACTCAACAGAGCCAGAGGCGACTTCAGTAACGATTTTACGATCAATAGAAGAAAAAGAGCGTAACATATTTGCCATAACAGAATCGAGAACAGGGATCTGATACAAAATAGAGATGATGGACTCAGTAACTTACTTTAATCACTGAAATATTTGCATATCTTCCTCACACTTCTCCACTTCGGGCATAGGAACTACGAGGACACACGACACTTGATGTTGTACTTCCTTCTCACCTTCTCCTACCTCCTGCAAGATCTCACAGTTTATGGTGTTTTCTTCAAACGTATTCAACCCATGTACACCCAAAATTCCCTTGGTTTCAAGAGTCTTGATCACAAAGGAATGATCTATTTTAATTTGTGTGCCCAATTTTGCATTCAATGTTAGAATACACTTCCTCCGTTGTTTTGTCTCATTGCATATCAATACAGACACATGCTGCTCATGATATTCATATGTAATATCCTTTGGGACTTCTTGCAAAGATTCAAGAGCTCCTCTAGTTGAAGCAATTGCTTCATCTCCATCACCCAATAGAAGTAGATATCCTCCCGTCGTCACATCACTAGAAGACATTTCCAGCTCTTCCTCCTCCTTCTCCTCGTCAATGGAGAATAAATCATCATTAAGAGATCCTTTGACTTGATCTCATTTTGAAAAAGGAATCCTCATTTCTTCTTATTGAGAAGAAAGCTCTTGCTGAAGTTGGGCCTTTGCCCTTGGAAAATCATGTTGTAGATCTTTAACCCCCTCAACAATGTTCTAAAATTGAGTTGGCTTCATGGATCCTTCCAATTCATGCAAAGGTTCTAATTTCTTGGGCACGGTTTTATCTCCTAGGGAAGTTTCATATTGTTTCCAATAAAATCTTTTCACTAAACTCCTAGTGAACTTTTCATAAGTAGATATATTTACATTTCTCAATGAAGAAGATTCAAATAACCACTAGGCATAAGCCCTATCTTCAGGATGCAGCGCTGCTACTCTAATAGCTTCCTCTTCTGAAACTTGATGCAGCTAGAAATATGTGTCTATTTTCTTTACTCAAGCCCTAGTTGTGCTCTTGGGTGACCCATCAAAAGTAGGTAGAAATAATCTACCCAAAGTGCGTTGCATGCACCTTCTTCTTCTATTGTAGTTGCTGCGTCTTCTCTCTTATTTAAGTTGAAAAAACCCTTGTAAGTTTAGATGCTCTTTGAATCTACTAGACTGAGATTCATATTCTTGGAGATAATCACCAAGAATATCCTCCTTTGGTGTTTTTGTTTCTGCTTCTTCTCCTCCCAAGAATGTAGGCATGTTACAACATTGTAGATTTGATTGTGTTGTTGAATTCTGACACACATAATATGAAGAACTGGGGCTTTCTTCATGTGCAAACCTTCTTGAGGGATGTTCATGTATTTCCCTCCTCATGTCTATGATTTCTTTTTTAATGCCCTAAATTGTTTGGAAAATAAGTCTTCAAAACTCCTTCCTCCTCATTCTTCCAAATAAAGGGGTTTTACCCTTGTCTTCATTGTCATTTGTATAATCAAACTTTTTGTGCCTTCTCTTTTTATACCACTTCTATCTATTAGTAATACGATCTCCTTCTTTTGATGACATATTGGCTTTTTAGAATGTATAGCTTATGCCAAGATGATCCTCTGATACGACTGTAATATTCACAAATAGGAAATGCAACAATATAATGCATAATGATGGAGAAACAATGAAAATCATCATTTATAAAGTAATATGCCAATACGGAGACCTTTCATATATTATTACAGAAACAAAATATGTTTAATAAGTGGCCCATAAGATGCATAACAGGAAAAACAAGCCTTCAATGAATAAAATGCCTCAATATGAGGTGCTACAACCATATAGAAAAGTTGGAAAACCCTTACAGTGTTATTTATTAGCTTTGCAACAAAAATAGATTATACATCAGATCTAGATCTTCTATTTGCATAAAAAATTAGATCTATATTATATCCATGCACTATACAAGCTCCTCTAAAGAACCCCCTTGGGGTTTTCAACAAAACAACAAGTACAAGTTATAGAACTGAGATCTAAGAATATAGATCTACTAAAAAATACAGATCTGGAAAGTGTGGATGATCTAATATGATCAATATAATAGCCTCCTCTGATATATCTTCAAAGTGAAGGGTAGATCCCCAACACTAAAAAATCAGCTCTCCAAATGGTGTGCTGAACCACCTTGCAACTCCACCTACAAAAATAACGCATATATGGAAGTAAACTATGCTATAGGGATCAAAATATGGTTGGCCTGATGCAAAGATCTGAAAATAAGCTCCAAAGCCTTCAATATTGTCCTCCCAATGAAGTGGAAAACTCTTCCACTAAAAAGGAACACTAAAATGGCCTAGATCTACAAGATATAGTTTCCACTTGCTATAGCTTGCAAAAACAACCGAACCCTCAAGATGATCTGTGTTGTAGTTGAAATAAGAAGCTTGACCCTAAGCCAAATAGTGTACAATGTAATAAAAACTCTCCCAAGAGCTACTCAATGGGAAGAGGTGGGATTCCCGATCAGGAACAACCAATGCTAAACAAAATTCAATATCTACTAAACAGTAAGAGAAAGATATATATCTAAACAGACCATATATTTAGAAAATATGATATACATAAACAACCCTATAATGTTTCCATCCTCTTCCTTTTATAAGTCAATAGCTTTCAAAACCTAAACCACTTCCAATGAGATCACTTCTTTCACACAAGGCACCTCCATCCAAAACTGCGTTGTCCCTAATTGATGGCCACACCTCCATGATAGTGTTGTAGATTTTGTCAAGGTTGACCCAGTCAAAATGTTCCATCCCCTTTCAGACCTAAGGGTGCCTGATTTAACAACCAAGATTTAGTTTTTTCATATTTGGCATTGATTTATTCATTATTAAGGAGTATTATGGACCTCCTTTGATATTTTATTCTTTAAACAAAGAAGAAAAACAAAAATGAATATTCCAATTAACTCATGACTAATTTAGGAATATTAAAGTGTTAAAAAACATATCAACCCATTCATCCCAGGTCCTTTCATTCCATACCTCCATCTAGACAACCAAATGTGTGTGCAAGTCCCCACGACTGGAAAAGAGCTCTATGGGTTGGTTGACTAGAGATTCAAATCGTAGGATATTCATATTGCGGCATTCCTCCTAGTAATGAAAACTCCCCTTGTGAGTTTCCCACCACGGTGAATGTGTTTCACGCATAGCTAAATCAAGTTCCCAGAATATCCATTCCTGAGGGACATCTTCTTCTAATGCTTTAAGAAATTCCTTAACACTAGATGAACCATCAAAGTAGGGAAGTTCTCTTACCTTTGAGGAGATGCAACGTGTTGTTCTATGACCACACATAACATGGAGAGCCAGTCCCTATGGGAAAATCACAGGGTAGAGGGGCGGAGGTTTGAGAGGAAGGCCAAGACATTGAAGCATCAACTGGAAAGACGCCTCGTAGTTAAAGAGAATAGTTAAAGAGCTAGAGCTCGCACCCTTTCCCTTTAAATAAAATAACAACAGATAAATGGCGTATTTTGATGGTTTGGAGGAGGTGGGAAGAAAAAAATAGGTGGTCAGGATCAAAAGCATAGATTTAGAGTAGAGAGATGGACAACGGAGATTAAATCACACATTGCTCCCTGCAAGTTTTAGCTTTTACCTCTTAAAACTTAGTCGAAACTTGTTTGTTAGACGATGCGATTTGGTGGCACCCATCCACCCTTATGGCATTAATAAATTGCATGAAATCCTTTGTTTGCGCCTTTCCATTACCTTTTCACCTTTTTTCACTTCTCGATGTCACTCCTCCCTGCACTTCTCACTTTGCAACAAATAAAACTTGCGCATAATAAAAATTGCGATTAGTGACTTGCGGATGCAGTCCCACCTTTGTGTCACGTCACCCTTCCCCCACCATCCATCGGATCTCAAAAAATTACAACTTATTCCATTCTTTGAAATGTTAAAACTTGCAATCGTCGGTGTGCGATACCACATCGAATTGTTTGTAACTTACCTTTTGAAACAACTGCAACCTATTTTGTTAAATTTGAGATGTGGTCAGGTCCCATCTTCCCTCTACACCATTTCTTTCTCCCCCCACTTTTCTTATTTTAGTGTTTACCACCTCCACTTATCTCTAAACCTTAAGTTTTATGATCTGTGGGCTACGGTCCGATCCCACCGTCTGCCATGTCACCTCCTTCCTCCGCTTGCTTCGCACTTCGCTCATTTTAGAGTGTACCTTTACTGCTTCATGGTAAAGAGTTGCGATTGCAACATGGTTTGGCCCCACCATAACACTCCACTCACCACGAATACACCATTTCCTTCTCCTCATCACCTTCCATATTTCATCCATCTTCAATCACCCCCTCCTCTTATGATAGTCCTTGTTTCATTTCACACTCCCTGCAGCTTTCAAACTTTAACCATGGGGTGGGGGGGGGGTCCCAAATGGATGGTAGAAATTACTTCACACCCCTCCATGTGTCATACTCTCATCATTTTTCACCACCCTCTCTGATACCACTTACCACTTGAGACCCCCCTCCGAAATCTGGTTCTCGTTTTGGAATTCAAAAAACACTGCATGGGATTTTGAGCCAGAACATTCAGTTATGGCTTATGTGGTCTTCTCAAGAGATCTTCGCTAAAGAACCAAGTACGCATAATGCTATAGGCCTCTTCATAATGATTTAAGTGGAAATCACCAAACTGAGGCATTGGAGGTTTGCAAGCAATAGATGGAATCATATGATGACAGTCAGTCTGTCCACCTGCGACTCCTCCTTGACATACCACCTTTAATGCTCTCATTATTGGCCTCCATGGGCGACCATGTCCTTTTTGTTTTTTGTTTAATTTTGATGGTCTTGCGGGTGAAATATCAATTTCAAGCCATTCCTGTTTTAATTATCTCATTACAGAAGTAATTTCTCAATGTACACTATGCAAGTTAGGTGGGATTTTTTGATATCATAAGTATGGTTCGATCATAAATTATTAGTACCGTAAGACCCTTGAGGGGGACTCTATATGTATCTCATTCCAAGATTAAAGAAAGGTTCTGGAATTTGAAAGAATTTTTCTATAGTTTTGTATGATTGTTGTCACTGTGCTCTGAGATACATATTTGGGAGAGTTGTCTAAACCTAATATGATACATAGCTATTATTTGGATTCTAGATGGAGAAATGAGGAGTATGTATCTATTTCCTTTTGTTATCAGTAATCTCATTTCTATGTATAATCATTTGTCATGCTATGCTGCTTTGATGGTCTGTGTAATGTAGATGCTTGTATTCTGCAACTTTTTTCATTAATTTGTGTTTGGATAACACTCAGGTGTTAATGCTCATGTATTAAGCTTACTGTAATCCCTTAATTCGTGCCCCAAGAACCTTTGTTGTTGCCCATATCTCATTCATATCTTCTTCCTCTGAATTCCCGGGGATAGATTCTTAAATATGTTAAGCCTATCTCTTTTGAGTTCCTTCTCCTTTCTTCCTCAATGCCCCTGCACATTTTAAATCTTTTTCTCATTTTTTTATACATGGCCCATCTAAAACCCATAAACCTCAGAGCCTCATGAGCTCTCTCATCATTTGGGGAATTAACATAAGGAATATTCAAATGGTCTTATCCATTCTTGAACCAACAAGTCCATTATTCTCATGACCCTATTGAAGCCCCGAAAATTGGGTCTACAATAAGGGGGATACCCACCCGATCTGAACCTTAGTTAGCAGCTCCCTTTCTGTTTGGTATAGTGGGTCCGACTGGGGATATGGGAATTGTTTACCAATATGTTTATGTGTGTGTTGATAATTGATATTTCCTTTCTAAAAGTTCCTAAGTGAAATTCTTTTATTCTAATTCTAATCTAATAACATGTAATTGTATTCTAATAAACAAAAATATCTAATTCTACACTAGCCCGGGATGTAATATTTCCATTATGCGATCTAAAATGATTTCAAATAAAAATTGGAAATAAAGATCATTCAACTGTTATAAGAAAAGAATTCAATAAAGATAAACCACTTCGTATAAAAAGTTAGACGAAACAGTTGTGAAAAACATATCGCATAATAAGCTACTCATATATTAAGCATAAATAAATATCTATCACCCTACAAAAGTGCCAAATCATAACTCAAGCATTCATGCATCAATATATAAATAACTGAACATGAATATCACTTTAACACAAAGGCAGAAATAGTTAAGAGATAAAAGTACCATTTATAACTCGTTCTACTCATGAGCTTCAAGCAATAAGGACTTATCTCTTCTTAATCCAACATCCACTAAGAGTACACAAGTGCAACATCAGTAGTAGATATTAAACCCGAATATCAATAAATCCTGTTCCATTCATTCATCAAAACCTCCTCAGAGGGTGCAAAAGAGCATGTTCCGAGGACAAGCTTTTGACAAATTTCAGGGCCTTTCTCTAAATGCATGAGAAGGGTTTAAATACTACTAACTAAATCTAAAAATAATTTATTACAAAAATGTAGGATACGGTTTAAATGACCATCCTTATTTCAGGCAAAAATAAAGAAAAATTAATACTAAATATAAAATTAAAACTAATCAACTAACTACTTGTGTATCTTTTCTTTGAAATCGCAAGCATTCAGCATTTGTTTAAGAAGAGTAGGCTGGCTGACTTCTGACTTTAACTATTCTGTGAAAATGGAATCGGCAAGAGATGGCGCCATCTTCTCGGCAGAATTGATGATACATTTGAGAGTCATGCACTGGCTGTGTGGTTTTACCAAATATGCCCAGTAGGAATCCCAATTCAATTCAGTTAATCTTTTAATTGATTCTACCTTTTCTTGAGCCTTCTGCCTCCAGCCTGTCTGCAGTTGCTATGATTTCGATAGATATCCTGGAGTGGTTTCTGAGATCAAATTTTCCTTGTGCAAATTTTCATTTATGCAGTCAATAACATTGTTTGTTGTTGTGGCTGCTTCTTCTGCCGCTTGCTCTGCTTTCCTAATTTGTGCATCCCATTTGTTAAAGAGAATTTCTTTGTGTTTGTCGTTGATTATTGGTGCACCTGCTCTTTGCCCCTCCTCTTTTTCTTGCCAAGCCAAATATTCGGTAACTCTTTTATCAAATAAATAATAATCATGTCGTAAGTCTATGACTTGATTAGTGATTTTATGGCATATTTCACAATAAGAGTTCCACTATGATATTCTTTGGCACAATATTTCTTATTGCTGCAGTAGTTGATCATTTAAGGAAATGGATTTTGTGATGAATTCTGTAAGCTTAGGATCATCCTTGTGCATATCTTGCATAACTTGTAGCTATTTTTCTCTTTCAGCCAAATTCTGGTATCCTATCTGCATTTGTTGGAAGTCATGTTGTTATTTTTCAAGCTATTTATGTGCTTCGTTGTTGGTGTTGGCTTGTTGCAGTTGTTGTTACAAAACCTGTACTTGATCTTCTTTCTCATTCAGTAATTTTTGTACCTTAGATGCTTTATCAGTGGTAGCAGAGGCATATGCTTGTGTGATCTGAGATAATTTGGTGAGATTTTCAGTAGGATCGGTGGTAGGATCTTTCCATAGGATGTACAATTGTTCTGCATCATGAGAGAGCACGTTTTCCAATTTCATTTTCTTTCTTTGTCTTCTCACTACTGGCTTGTGCTATGGACTATAAAATACATCAAGAGGAGAAATTTCCTCTATTTTGAGCATAAGTTCAGAGGATGGGGTAACGGGAATATGTTCCATTTCTGAGTCATTGCTAATTGTTCCTGTGAATATATCTTTTGTTGCCTGTACATTACTCACAAGAGTTTGTGTGTTCTGTCCTTCAATATTGATTAAATCATTGAACGTCTCCCATTCTTTATCTAGCTCAGTTCTGACTGATGGTTGCTGTACGATGAGAGGGGGAAGATTTAGCTGTGGAGAGGTCAAAACCTGTTGCTGTGGGAGCTCCTTTGACTGCGAAGTATCCCTTACTGTCTCTTCACTTTTATCATGGTCACTTTCAGACCTCTTAGAGTGTTCTGGTGTTTCTTTCCCGGACTTAGATATATATTTGTCTGTGCCTGAACTTCCACTAAAACTAATACTCGGAGTTGGTTCCCTTATGGGTTCCAAGCGTAATTTATCCAAAGGGATACTAGCTAACCTTCTTTCCATGTATATCTTGAACTATTGAAATTCTGCTAGAGGAAATCGCATTTGGGCCGAATGTAGAACCTCTTTAAGTGTACCTTTCTCTTGGAACATGTCATCAAAAATATCATCTTCTTTAGAAAACATCTTTATTTTGACTGCAGTAGTGAAATTTTTAGCAATATCATAAGGGTCGAATGGTCTTCTTGGAAATTTGAACAAACATAAACATGTTATGTTGTTTACTTCTTTGAATGCATGACCTACATCAAATAGTGAAAAGGCCCCACAGGGCATAAGAAATTGTGGCGAAATAGCCTTCTTTTTGTCCTTCAAATATTTAGTCAAACCTCCTTCTCCGCAGGTTTGATAAGAAATTTCTCGTGCCATGAGTTTATCAGGAACATACAAGAGTAATACATGAGGGGAAGCGAGACTTCCAAATACCCTGACATATGTAAACATTTCTTCTCCGAACCATCTCGCAACAGGGATTATATCTACCTCTACTTCGGGAGAAAATCTTAGAGCATCTTTATCATATAACATTTTGTACAGGGGAAACCTAATTCCATGAAAAATCTTGTAAAAATACGGAGTTAACTTGGAATCCCACAATTCTTTATGAAAAATATGAATGGGTAAGGGGTCTTGAGTCATCCATTTCCAACCCATCAAAGGAAACTTGGAAATATAACAGATTGAATCCATCACATATGCAGATAGGTAAAAAGGGGGATAAATTCTCTGAGAAACAGTTATTTTAGACTGGTAATTTAAAATGGCCATCGCCAAGTTGTTAGATAATATATTATCCCAATCCACAACAGTAGCATTAACAGCGACATTCAATAATGGTAGCCATTCAGATGAAAATTTATTAATGTTTGGCTTCTCAAAAAGCTTACAGAGAATAGCAGCAGCAAAGAAATATGGGGAAATGAGAGAAACAGTACTATACATACCATGTTTATCCCTTTTTAGTGGTTTGTCCCTCCTTGACCAGTCCTTGGTGCATTCTGCTAGGTTTTCATTTTCTTTAGCAAACTTCTCCATGAACTGTTTGTTATAAGTCGCCTGTGGCTCTGGTAAATGATACGTGAGTCTCAAATATTGTGGAGTGAATGAGCCAATGAGTTGTTGACCCTGAGTCTTAAACTGTCTGTTTGTGATGTCAGTGCTATCTAGTACTGATTTAACCATGTCTGTATATGGAAGAATTTTTTGCCTCGCTGCTATCAAGTGCAAGAATGAGCAAGCTAGCTCTGTAATAGACGCCTTAGAGGACCCATGTGAGCCTGCAGTAGCTGTAACCTCCATTATTCTTGGATTCTCTTCCTCAAGTATACTGTACATGAATTCCCAAGTAGTAATACTAGCATCTTTGTTACAGGCAGTGTCTGTATACAAGGGCGTCATTTCTTTTTCCTCAGAACTCAAAGCTTTGTCTTTCTTTCCCATAATATCTTGAATACTACTTTGTATAGTTTTCTGTTCTTTGTTCCCGCAGTTTACAAATGAGGAGTGAATAATGACAAGAAAAAGGTGACGGGAAAGCTTTTAAATGCTGAATACATATAAAATATACCACTTTAAGTGAAATGGCTCTTCGATCATAACAAAACCATATTTCATTAATTATTGACAACAAATTCATTGATTAACATTAAAGCACATAATCAGGCCTTGGTTTATGGAAAAACGTTTTCGTACAATAAGCCCTAAAGATCTGCGATAAGGTGATCTGTGATTTTCTTCACAATATCGCAGATCGCAGTATCGCAGATTGCAATCACGTGGAATCGTAAAATCGCTATATCGCAATATCGCAAAATAGTTGTATCATAATATATGACAATCATCCGTTAATGTTTTTTCTGCAAAATGCGATTTGCGATATGCGCCATCGCATATCGACAGTTTGAGGTTTTTCAGAGTAAGTCATATTTGAGGCATGCAATGCGATAAATGTTCTTAGTGCGTAGTTTCGCATCGCGATCTCACAATCTTAAAATTCCGCTTGTAAGAATGTATTCATTACCTTTCTTGCGATGCAATATTTCTTTAAGGAATGATTTTATCCTACCTTATCATAAAACTTAAGCTTTTTAAGATTCTTCAAGTGGTATTCTCCTAAGTTTATAATATTAAGTTTTATTGAAAAAAGGAAATACAAGCACTAATCGATTTTTAAATTTTTTGACTAAGGGCCCCCACTTATTTAGTATTAGTGATAATACTAAATAAGAAGAGGGGTTGTTGCTGGCCATAACAATTGGTGATTCACTTGGAAGAACCATTTGTCTCTGCTTTTATTTTAAATTTTCTAAACTTCCAAAACAGAAAATTTTTCAGAAAATCAAACTTTATTATAGAAAGACAAAGTACATAATTCTTTTATCTATCAATGATATTTCGTTTCTTCTATATTCAACTTTTATTGTTCACTTCCTCAAGCTAGTCCTTGCATATACATCAGTCATTAATTGTTTTATAAATATAAAAACAAAGGCTTCTCTGTAAATTATTTTTAAATATGCTCATTTGTCGTAGGTAGAGCCTTTGCTGCCAGTAGGCGTTTATAGCCTCGACAGAGTTACCTATTACCCAACAATGATCTTGTATCCTACTTAGAGAAATATACAATTTTCAAAGAGAAATCCATATCCACACTTATTGATTTTAATTTTTTTATTTTTTTTACCCTTAAAGAACAATGTCTTGGTTTGGCAGCCAATTTATGACAGTGCCATTCACTTGATTTATAACTTTTCTGAACAAGTTGGCTCGTGATGAGACCCCTTGTCTTTTGATTGCAACAATCTTGAGTCATTTCCCTGTTATGGTATGAAGTATTGGCAAAGTCAGCAAGCTATAATATCTATGATCATGATAAGTCGGCTCGTGATGAGACCTCTTACTCTTTAAGTTAAAGTGTATCATTGGATTATTCCCTGAACATTGTAATTTCCTAGGTGGGGAGGAAGTCATTGTTTCCTTAAGATAGCTCTAGACGAAAATGGTAGAGTTTTTGGAAAGAAATTTTCTACAAAGAATCTTCATTTTGTTATTGATACCTTTCATTGGAATGATATAAAACAATTTCCCACTAAAGGTTGCTTTTTATCGAAATTTACAAGGTTGAAACTAGTATCATTTCTAGGCCTAAAGCCTTTAGCTGTATCTTTCAATAATAATGATCAATTTTCTAGAAGAATTCTATTTATACAAGTGAAAAAACAAAATCTAAAAGAGAATTTGTATCTTTTTTGTGAATTCCAAATGTAACCATTTACAACTATTTTTATTATAAAAATAAAGAAAACTAATCTACAAAATAGAAGAATGATCTCCTATGGAAAATATTTTTTGAAAATCTGTCTGTTAACAGGTAAAGACTCTCTTTTTCCTGTTAAATCGTGTAACATAAAAGTAGATGGACCTATGACTTCTGCAATTTGGAGAGGGCCAAGCCACATTCGTTGAAATTTCGTATGTTTCCCTTTTTCCTCATGAGCCTTGTCCCATTTTAAAACTAGATCTCCCATCTGAAAGTATTTTCTAGATATCATGTTTGAATCAAAAGAAGCTTTTACTAATGCTTGGTGATGAACATGAGTTATTTTGGCCTGTTCTCGTTGTTCTTCTAGCTTAATAATTTCCAACTGCCTTAGTTGTAAGGAAGAAGCAGGTGCTTCATCAATATATTGAACTAAGGCCAAAGAGGGAATTGCTAGATGAGTTGGAAGAACCACTTCTTTTCCATAAACTAAATTAAATGGAGAAGTGCCAATGGAGGCTTTCTGCATTATTCGATCTGCCCATAAAGCATATATTAAAAAATTATGCCAATTTTTGTGATTTTGATCAATGGTTTGCTTAATGTTTCTGATTAAGTTTTTATTTGTAGATTCAGCTAACCCATTCCCCTGTGGGTAATAATTGGCAGAGTATTTAAGTTTAAAACCTCTTTTGAGTGCAAATTTAGTCATAGTATTACCAGAAAAATACGATGCATTATCAAACATTAAAGCAGAAGGTAAACCAAACCTGGTGATTATGAATTGATCTATGAACTTGATGATATGCTCGGCATTAACCGTCTTGAGAGGAACTGATTCTACCCATTTAGTAAAATAATCATTTTCTGTAAGGATATACCTATGTTGTTTAGAAGAGTGAGGAACGATCTCACCTATTATGTCCAATCCCCATTGATCAAAAGGCTTTTCAATGTTGACTAGTTGCAACGGCAATGATGGTTTATTTTATCTCCCAGCAGCGTTTTGACAAACTTGACATTTCCTTATGCAGCTATGTGAGTCTTTGAATAGTGCGGACCAGTAATAGCCTGCGCAGAGGATTTTATGTGTAGTAGCGTCTCTAGCATAATGTCTGCCTGCTAGCCCATCGTGGAGTTCTTGCAAAAAAATTTCAGCTTTAGATTTCTCAAGACATCTAAGGAGAACATAATCCTAATTCATTCTAAAAATAACATCATTCACGAGATGATATTTTTTAGCCTTCAACCTTAGAGCTCGTTTCTTGGTGTAATCAAGATTTGGAGGAGCATATCCATTCTTTAAATCAAATATGATATCAACATATAATGATTCAACATCGTTTAGGCTTACCTCGTACATTTGTATCTTTGCAGATGGTATTTTGGAAATAAGCGATGCTCCAGCTAGCATTTTGCAAAAGCTTTGACCTCTTACAATATTTGCTAGTATGATTGCTACATCATATTCTTGTAAGGTAGTAACCCAATTGGCTCTTTTCTCACCCACATCTTTCTGTACTAAGATATTTCCTACCGCTGCAAACAGTACTATGATTTTTGTATGGGTTTTAAGTAGAAAGGATCTGAAATATTTAATTGCTCTAAAAACAACATAAGCTTTTTTCTCTACATCTGAATAATTCAACTCAGCCCCCTGTAAATTTGAACTGAAGAAATCAATTGGGGCTTATGCCTTGTCTTGATTTTCTCGAGTGAGTATCGCAGCATATGATCTATCAGAGGCAAATGTATATAAAATAAAAGGATCGGAAAAATTTGGAGTTGCTAAAGATGGAGCATTAAAAATTTCTTGTTTGATCAAATTGAATGCCTCAGATTTGTCTTGGCCCCATTTGAAGTTTGAGTTATTTTTAATCATTGCTTGTAAAGGAGATACAATTATTGAAAAATCTGGCACAAATCTCTTTACAAAATTAATTTGGCCAGGGAAAGATTGAATAGCTTTCTTGTTGTGAGGTAGGGGTATTTCGGAAATCTCCTTGATTCTATCAGGATGAATATGAATTCCATATTTTGATACTATGAATCCAAGAATTTTTCCTTCACTTAATGAAAAAAAGGATTTTTTTGGGTTAAGTGAAATTCCATACCTTTGACAACGTTGGAAGATCTGTTTTAAATCTCTAATATGATTGCCTCATTTCTTGGAATATACAGTTATATCATCCAAGTAAATTACCCCTGATTTGTTAACTAATTCCTTGAATGTGATGTCCATGGCTCTATGAAATGTAGCACCAGCGTTGATCAGACCAAAGGGCATATTTTGATATGTGTAAGTGCCCCATTTGGTTTTGAATGTGGTTTTCAATTGATCAACGCGATGGACCAACACTTGGTTGTAACCAGAGAAACCATCTAAGAAGGACATTAATTCTGATCTTGCGACTGCCTACAATATTTGCTCCATGGGAGGCAAAGGAAAATTATCTTTTTGGTAGGCTTTGTTAAGATTTTGAAATTCAATGCAAATTCTAATGTCTTTGTTCTTCTTTCTAACGGGAACCATATTGGAAACCCATTTAGAATGTCGAATGGGAAAGATGATCTTGGCTTTCAATAACTTATTGAGTTCAGATTTGATCTGGTTTTCTAAATTGGGATGGATCTTTCTCATATTTTTTTGGACAGGTTTTTCATCGTTTATCATTGGGATAGTATGTTGGATGATAGAAGTGTCATAAGTTTTTATTTCATCGTAGTTCCAAGAAAAGACACTTTTTTATTCTTTCAAAAGATGAACATACAGTAATTTTTCTTCAGGAGATAGGCCAAGGCCTAGGTTGATATTCTGTGGTTTGGTATCAGTTCCTAGATTTACTAATTCATAGTTCAATGTTGAACTTTGCAGTTTTGAAATGGTAGATCTTTTAAATTGATATTTCAAATCATAAAGGTCTTCTAACTTGACTACTAACTTTGGCATAGCATTATTAGTACTATCTTATTGTAATTGTCTGTCATGTTGGTCCTCATCAATTATCTGATTGGTGTAAGATCCTTCAGATGTGAGGAAGCTTACAATATCATGATCATCGTTGAAAATCCCCCAATTGGCAATGTTATCAGGAATCAAGGGTCTAAAGATTAATTCAATTGAAAATCGAACAGGGCTATAGTCTTCTGAAGGAATGAGTCTGGAAGCTACGTTAGCTAGGAGGTCTACACTAGCATTCTGGAGTCTGGGGATTGATGAAATATTAAATTCTGTAAAGTGTTCAGTCAAATATTTAAATAAATATTGATAATTCTTTAAATGACCTAATAAACAATGTATAGTATTGCGTACTTTTCTGATTACAATTTCAGAATCTCTGAAAAATTGTAGATATTTGATGTCTAATCCGATTTCTTTGTATAATCCTTGGACTAAAGCCTCATATTCTGTGTTATTAAATTGAACTCGAGTCTGCAAGTTAGCATATTTTTGTTTCCCTCTAGACTAATCAACATGCATCCTGCTCCTGCTCCTTCATTAGACTTAGAACCGTCAAAAAATAACTTCCAAAATAAAGATTTATTTACAGGAGCATCTATAAAATTAATACATTTAGAACTATTTGTTTGAGAAAAAAATTCTATTTGAGATAAAACAAAATGTTCTAAGTAAGGTGAAGTATCAGCATTAAAATTTCATAAGAAAGAATAAACTGAGTAGTTGCCAATGATATTATTGTTGTATGCTACCGGTTCATTTTCTCCTTCCAGTTCTGTTACTATGTATTTCTGATTTTTTTCTCGCTCAACCTTTATATGATTTGGTTTACCATTGTAAGGGAGCCACATGTGAGACCAATTAGTTGCAAAGTATCCGTGAAGTTTTTTTGACCAATCTCTACTAATAATTAAGCCATAAAATTCTGGAATATCTGCAACTAAAATGTCAATAACTTGACATACCTTTGGATTAGATGACAGCCTTATGGTAACCTGATTTAATTCGTCGATCACTTCAACTTGCGATCGATCTAGCTGAACTATGTGCACAATAGATTTTTGCGGTTGAATGTTCAACTTTTCACATATTGATTTTGGTAAAATATTAGATGAAGCTCCAAAATCCACTAAGCAATTATGAAAATTTTTATTGAAAACTTCATAAGTAAGAAGAAATGGGGGAGTATGAGATCTCGAACTTCCTCCAATTAAAGCGATATTTTCTAGATCAATTTTATTAATCACATTAGTTGGAGGTCTTCCCATTTCATGGGAAGCTTGAGAGATTAGAGGATCGGGAAAAGGTTTTTCTGGTACAGCATGTAATTCTTTCAAAAGTACCTTTGGTTGGTGTTTTAACTTGCTCAATTCATAAAAATTGATGTTAGCCCTAGTCTTCTTCATGTCTTCTATGATATTATACTCCATTTCATCCGAAACGATCGGCATTTTTGATGGAGTTGATGAATCTGTTTGGACTTGGCTAGTTTGAGTCACTTTAGATGTCGTTTTCGTCGCCGAAAATTTATCCTTATTCATTGAGCTTGTGCTCTTTGGCTTAGGAGTAGGTTGAGGAGGATCAAGTTGATTTCTACTTCAAGTGCTAACCGGGGATGCCTCTTGATCTTCTTCATTTGGGAGGATGAAATGCCACATACCTTGTACCTCTACAACTTCTTCTTCATCGGTAGTTTCTTTAGTAGCAATCTCCTCTTCTTCTTCTTCTGATTCAGCACTTGTGATAGCATTTGGCGATTTTGAATCAGTCGAAGGGTTTCTTCTATAAGGTTTGTACGGATTTTTAGAAGATGTTTCTGCCACTTGTTTCTTAACGTTAATCATTTCGTTGGACATGTTTTTTAGAAATTTTTGCAATCCTTCTAAATCGAATGGATATTTTGAATTTTTTTCTTGGGGTCTTCCTTAACAGTAACCTTCTTGGATTTTCATTCCTCTATCACGTTTTTCTTTTCTAGGGCTATGATACGTTTCTTTACTGCCATTTCTTCCTTCATATTGTCAGCTAAATTTGTTTTGTTAGCCCTATCAATGAAGATTGCTATGTTTGATGTTAAAGTAGAGATGTACCATTCGCTTCGCACTTCTTCGCTAGGCTTGGAAGCAGTAGGAATTTTATTTAAAATTTTATTGAAACGTGAATTAAAATCCTTGATAGGTTCTTTTGACTCAGCCCTAAGGTTAGATAGGTCATTGATCAGTGTCGCAGTAGACCCGTCATCACCGAATTTAGTCAAAAATTGATCGTGGAAGATATCCCAAATAGTGATAGATCGAGATGGTAATGAGAAATACCATGATCCAGCTGCTCCTTGTAGAGTATAGGGAAAAAGTCGGACGACGAAATCTTCATTGGTAACTCCATTGAGATTTATGGACAACATAAAGTTATTAATATGTTCTTCCGCTAGGATGCCTGCTTCAGGATTAAAATTAGGCAGCCATTTTTCAAGATGGGCTGGTATTTGACTCAAGGGTGCAGGCATTAAGACTGCCCTTAGATTATTCCATGGAGATTGAGCCATCGCTGAAATACCAAAAGAAGAAAGCACAGAATATGATCCCTGCGGTTGGGAAGATGAGGATATTACGTTTCTAGATGTTTGAGAAGGAGATGTGGAAGTTCCAGTGGAGTGACGGACAATAATCTGAAGTGGAGGGGTGGATGGTTTTCTTCGCGGTGAAGAGGTTGAGATGAATGATGATGATGAAAGAGTCTCGCTATCAAACCCTTTAGGTGATTTTCTTGCTCTCTTCCTTGTAGGTAGAGGTAACTCGGTTGGCTGAACGCCGAACTTTTCGCTGTGTAATCTGGTGAGAGGATGAGCAGGGTTATATTGCGAAGTCACACTGCCTTGAGATTTATCATATCTTTGAGGTGATATTAAAAATCGCTGAAGTTTATGGATCAAAGATTCAACTTCAAGAGGTTCAATAACATATTCTTCTGAAAATTCAGGGTTTGTGGTAGTGGCTGTTGTTCCTTCGACTTCTGGCTCTATATTTAAAGATTCTAAGTGTGATGGGGAAGTCGGGGGAGATGGTGAGGGTGATTTACTCCCATAATTGTATTTAGATTTTGAATTACTTTCCATTCATAGTTCGAGCCCTCCTTCTAGCGCCAAATATGTTGAAGCCCCGAAAATCGGGTCTACAACAAGGGGGATACCCACCAGGTTTGGACCTTGGTTAGCAGCTCCTTTTCCATTTGGTATAGTGGGTCCGATTGGGGATATGGGACCAGTTTCCCAATATGTGTGTGTGTGTGTGTTGAGAATTGATATTTCCTTTCTAAAATTTCCTAAGTGAAATGCTTTTATTCTAATTCTAATATAATAACATGCAATTGTATTCTAATAAACAAAAATATCTAATTCTACACTAACCCGGCGTGTAATCTTTCTGTTATGTGATCTAAAATGATTTCAAATAAAAATTGGTAATAAAGATCATTCAACTGTTATAAGAAAATAATTCAATAAAGATAAATCACTTCGTATAAAATGTTAGATGAAATAGTTGTGAAAAACATATCGCTTAATAAGCTACTCATATATTAAGCATAAATAAATAGCTATCACCGTAAAAAAGTGCTAAATTATAACTCAAGCATTCATGCATCAATATATAAATAACTGAACATGAATATCACTTTAACACAAAGGCAGAAATAGTTAAGAGATAAAAGTACCATTTATAACTAGTTCTACTCATGAGCTTCAAGCAATAATGACTTATCTCTTCTTAATCCAACATCCTCTAAGAGTACAAAACTGCAACATCAGTAGTAGATATTAAACGCAGATATCAATAAATCCTATTCCATTCATTCATCAAAACCTCCTCGGAGGGTGCAAAAGTGCATGTTCTGAGGACAAGCTTTTGACAAATTCTAGGACCCTTCTCTAAATGCGTGAGAAGGGTATAAATACTACTAAATAAATCTAAAAATAATTTATTACAAAAATGTAGGATACGGTTTAAATGACCGTCCTTATTTCAGGCAAAAATAAAGCAAAATTAATACTAAATCTAAAATTAAAACTAATCAACTAACTATTTGTGTATCTTTTCTTTGAAATCACAAGCATTCAGCATTTTTTTGAGAAGAGTAGGCTGGCCGACTTCTGACTTTAATTGTCCTGTGAAAACGGAATCGGCAAGAGCTGGCGCCATGTTCTGGGAAAAATTGATGATACATTTGAGAGTCAAGCACTGGCTGTGTGGTTTTACCAAATATGCCCAGTAAGAATCCCAATTCAATTTAGTTAATCTTTTAATTGATTCTGCCATTTTTTTAGCCTTCTGTCTCCAGCCTGTCTGCAGTTGCTGTACTTTCGGTAGATATCCTGGAGTGGTTTCTGAGATCAGATTTTCCTTGTTCAAATTTTCATTTATGCAGTTTATAACACTGTTTGCTGCTGTGGCTGCTTCTTTTGCTGCTTGCTCTGCTTTCCTAATTTGTTCATCCCAGTTATTAAAGATCATTTCTTTGTGTTTGTCGTTGATTATTGGTGCACCTGCTCTTTTCCCCTATTCTGTTTCTTGCCAATCCAAATATTCAGTAACTCTTTTATCAATTAAATCATAATCATGTCGTAAGTCTATGACTTGATTAGTGATTTTATCGCTTATTTCACAATAAAAGTTCCACTGTGATATTCGTTGGCACAATATTTCTTGTTGCTGCAGTAGTTGATCATTTAAGGAAATGGATTTTGTGATGAATTCTGTAAGCTTAGGATCATCCTTGTGCATCTCTTGCATAACCTATACTTGTTTTTCTCTTTCAGCCAAATTGTTCTGGTATCCTATCTGCATTTTTTGGAAGTCGGGTTGTAATGTTTCAAGCTGTTTCTATTCTTCGTTGTTGGCGTTGGCTTATTGCAGTTGTTGTTGAAAAACCTGTACTTGATCTTCTTTCTCATTAAATAATTGTAGTACCTCATATGCTTTATCAATGGCCGCAGAGGCATATGATCCTGTGATCTAATATAATTTGGTGAGATTTTCAGTAGGATCGGTGGTAGGATCTTGCCATAGGATGTCTAATTGTTCTGCGTCATGAGAGAGCAAGTTTTCCAATTTCCTTTTCTTTCTTTGTCTTCTCACTACTAACTTGTGTTGTGGACTATAAAATACATCAAGAGGAGGAATTTTCTCTATTTTGTGCATAAGTTCAGAGGATGGGGTAATGGGAATATGTTCCATTTCTGAGTCATTGCTAATTGTTCTTATGCATATATTTTTTGTTGCCTATACATTACTCACAGGAGTCTGTGTGTTTTGTCCTTCAATATTGATTAAATCGTTAAATGTCTCCCATTCTTTATCTAGCTCAGTTCCGACTGATGGTTGTTGTACGATGAGAGGGGGAAGATTTAGCTGTGGAGAGGTCAAAACCTATTGTTGTGGGAGCTCCTTTGACTGGGCAATATCCCTTACCATCTCTTCACTTTTATCATGCTCACTTTCAGACCTCTTAGGGTGTTATGATGTTTCTTTCCCGGACTTAGATTTAGATCTGTCCATGCCTTAACTTCCACTGAAACTAATACTGGGATTTTGTTCCCTTATGGGTTCCAAGCGTAATTTATCCACAGGGATACTAGCTAACCTTCTTTCCTTGTATATCTTGAACTCTTGAAATTTTTCTAGAGGAAATTGCATTTGGGCTGAATGTAGAACCTCTTTAAGTGTACCTTTCTCTTGGAACATGTCATCAAAAAGATCATTTTCTTTAGAAAACATCTTTATTTTGACTGCAGTAGTGAAATTTTTAGCAATATCATAAGGGTCGAACGACCTTCTTGGAAATTTGAACAAACGTAAACATGTTATGTTGTTTACTTATTTGAATGCATGACCTATATCAAAGAGTGAAAATGCCCCACAGGACACGGGAAATTGTGGCCAAATAGCCTTCTTTTTTTCCTTCAAATCTTTAGTGAAACCTCCTTCTCCGCAGGTTTGATAAGCAATTTCTCGTGCCATGAGTTTATCAAGAACATACAAAGGTAAGACATGAGGGGAAGTGAGAATTCAAAATACCCTGACATATGTAAACAGTTCTTCTCTGAACCATCTCGCGACAGGGAGTATATCTACCTCTGCTTCGGGAGAAAATCTTGGAGCGTCCTTATCATATAACATTTTGTACAGCGGCAACATAATTCCATGAAAAATCTTGTAAAAATACGGAGTGAACTTGGAATCCCACAATTATTTATGATAAATATGAATGGGTAAGGGGTCTTGAGTCGTCCATTTCCAACCCATCAAAGGAAACTTGGAAATATAATAGATTGAATCCATCACATATGCAGATAAGTAAAAATGGGGATAAATTCTTCGAGAAACAGTTCTTTTAGATTGGTAATTTAAAATGGCCATGGCTAAGTTGTCAGATAATATCCTAGCCCAATCCAAAATAGTAGCATTAATAGCAGCATTCAGTAATGGTAGCCATTCAAATGAAAATTTATTAATGTCTGGCTTCCCAAAAATCCTACAGAGCATAGCAGCAGCAAAGCAATACGGGGAAGTGAGAGAACCAATATGATACATACCATGTTTATCCCTTTTTAGTGGTTTGTCCTTCCCTAACCAGTCCTTCGTGCATTCTGCTAGGTTTTCATTTTCTTTAGCAAACTTCTCCATGAACTGTTTGTTATAAGTCGCCTGTGGCTCTGGTAAATGATACATGAGTCTCAAATCTTATGGAGTGAATGAGCCAATGAGTTATTGACCCTGAGTCTTAAACTGTCTATTTGTGATGTCAGTGTTGTCCAGTACCCATTTAACCATGTCCGTATATGGAATAATTTTGGGCCTCGCCGCTATCCAGTGCAAGAACGAGCAAGCTATCTCTATAATAGATGCCTCAGAAGACCCATGTGAGCCTGTAGTAGCTGTAACCTCCATTATTCTAGGATTCTCTTCCTCAAGTAGACTATACATGCCTTCCCAAGTAGTAATACCAGCATCTTTGTTACAGGCAGTGTCTGTATACAAGGGCATCATTTCTTTGTCCTCAGAACTCAGAGCTTTGTCTTTCTTTCCCATAATATCCTGAATACTTCTTTGTACAGTTTTATGTTCTTCATTCCTACAGTTTACAAATGAGGAGTGAATAATGACAACAAAAAGGTGATGGGAAAACTTTTAAATGCTGAAGACATATAAAATATACAACCTTACGTGAAATGGTTCTTCGATCATAACAAAATCATATTTCATTAATGATTGAAAAAACAATCATTGATTAACATTAAAGCACATAATCAGGCCTTGGTTTATGGAAAAACAATTTCGTACAATGAGCGCTAAATATCTGCGATAAGGTGATCTGCGATTTGCTTCGCAATATCGCAGATCGCAGTATCGCAGATTGCAATCACGTGGAATCATAAAATAGCTATATCGCAATATCGCAAAATTGTTGTATCACAATATATGGCAATCATCCGTTAATGTTTTTTCTGCAAAATACGATTTGCGATATGCGCCATTGCATATCGGCGGTTTGAGTTTTTTAGAATAAGTGATATTTGAGGCATGCGATGTGATAAATGTTTTTAGTGTGTAGTTTCGCATTGAGATCTCACAATCTTAGAATTCTGCTTGTAAGGAGGTATTCATTACCTTTCTTGCGATGTGATATTTCTTTAAGGAATGATTCCATCCTACCTTATCATAAAACTTAAGCTTTTTAAGATTCTTCAAGGGGTATTCTCCTAAGTTTATGATATTAAGTTTTATTAAAAAAAGGAAGTACAAGCACTAATCGATTTTTAAATTTTTTGACTAAGGGCCCCCACTTATTTAGTATTAGTGATAATACTAAATAAGAAGGGGGGTTGTTGCTGGCCACAAAAGACCCATATTCTATCAGAGGTATCTATACAATTTTCCACTTTTAACCTCTGATTTTAAGATGTCCTAGGCACTGGTATTTTGCAACTCAAGGTTGTCTCTACGAGCTACAACATATCAGAACCCCTCCATGATCTTAAGGAAATCAGCTGTAAGGGTTGATCCAATCATCATCCTGGGTAGTCTGTTTGTAAATATGGTCAACATCCTGGTCATCACTCACCGACTCTGTATATCATTCACCTTCTGCTGTATCCAGGGGGAATATTACCCATTATCATTCTTGAAGATCATGCTCCTCCTTTTCATATTGATGATACCTCCCATGTCAATATCCCAATCCAATCCTAGGAGCACATGGTAAGGGCCTGCATCATCCATAATGTAGACTACATCGAAATATATGTAGACTTTAACTCTTGCAATGTCTACCACAACCTTCAGCAACGTGCCTAATGCAATGATATTCTGTTGGTTAGCCATACATAACTGAATGGTGGACCACTCCAATTTAGCTTCTGTTATTATTTGTGAGGTCTCTTTGGGTAGGAAATTAGGATCAAATCCAAAATATAGGATGACTTGGTCCATCTCATATTCTCCAATTTGTGAAGTCATACACACCTCCTGACCAATCGTTTTCTTGTGATTATAAATCTTAATCACAACCTTAACGTTCGTTCAATGGGTGTTCCTCTCTGTGCAACTATCTATTAATACTTGGAGATTTTGGACCGCCTTCTAAATGTGTAGTAACTTCATACATGCTTAAAGGAATGGCCTAACTACTTCATTTTCCTTTGAATATGCATGAGTCATTACGGTGGATGCTTCATCCCTAGTGAACTCCTTCCTTGCTTCGAGGAAGGTCTATTTCTCTTTTTTGAGGTTCAGGATTTCCTTTTTCTCTGAGGCTTCCTTAATTATTGATTTGACCACAGCTTTTTCCTCCACTCTTCTAGTGGAAATTCCACTGCGTGTAATTAAATTCATACTCAACCCCTCATTGCGAGCTTCCGCCTTAAAAAGTTCTAAATTTTGAGTTGGCGTTTGTTGTTTTTCTTGCATTTTAGCTATCACCACAGGAAAATATTAAATTACATGATCGAACTTTCTGCAATACCTGCAAGATTCACATGCAGGGTTCAGGCTATCTCTTTCATAATTCCCAATGTTTCCACAATTGTAGCAATTTAGTTTTCATGTTCCCCGACCTTCGCCTCCACCTCTCCCTCCTCCCCACCCTCTTGCAGGAGATTCTCCTCGCCTAGAGGGAGATGCTGCTAAGTATATTACACAATTTGAGTTTGTTGCCCACCTGGGTCGGCCTGCACCTTATATAGGTTGCCCCTATTTATCATTAGGTCATAAATTCGACATGTTTGCTCATCGTGACCCACCAACGAGCACAATCTACACCATTTTTGCTTTAGTTTTGGGACATAGGCGCCTAATCATGGGTAGTGGTTTGTATCATGCTTTCCTTCTAACTTACAATCAGCACACCACAGTGTGGGGGTACTTGGTCCAATAATGCCTCTTCGACATAATGGAGTTGGTCTCCTAGCCTGCATATAATCTGGAAACACATGGAAATGATCCTTAGTGTTTCCTGATATCCTGCAGTGTATACACTATACATCTGCACTAGCTTCTTTACCCAGAAGAATTATGCATACATCGTTCTTTAGCAAAGATCTCCAGAGCAGACCACATAAACCATAACTGCATGCTCTGCATCAAAATCCCATGCAGTGTTTTTTGAATTGAAAAATGGTAACCATATTTCGGAGGAGGGGGGGAGGGTCCCAAATGGGTGGTAGACATTATTTCACACCCCTCCATGTGTCGTCCTCTCGTCATTTCACACTCCCCTCTCTGATAATGCTTACCACTTGGGCGGGGAGGGGGGGGGGGGGTTCCCAAATGGGTGGTAGAAATAACTTCATACCCCTCCATGTGTTGTCCTCTCCTCATTTCACACGCCCCTCTCCGATACCGCTTACAACTTGAGATCCCCTACAAAATCTGGTTCCCATTTTGCAATTCAAAAAACACCACATGGGATTTTGAGGTAGGACATGCATTTATGGTTTATGCAGTCTGCTCAGGAGATCTTCGCTAAAGAACTAGGCACGCACAATGCTATAGGCCTCTTCATAACGAATTAAGTGGAAATCACTAGACTGAGGCATTGGATGTTTGTCCACCTATGAATGCTCCTCGAAATAACATCTTGAATGCTCTCATTATTGGCCTCCATGGGTGACCATGTCCTTTCTGCTTTTTATTTAATTTTGATGATTTTTTTGGTGAAATCTAAATTTTGACCCATTCTTGTTTTAATTCTCTCAGTAAAGAAGTAATTGCTCAATGTACACTATGAAATTTAGGTAGGATTTTTTGATTTCCTAAGTATGGTTCGGTCATAAATTATTAGTACTGTAAGACCCTCGAGGGGAACTCTATATGTATCTCATTCCAATATTAAAGAAAGGTTCTGGAATTTGGAAGAATTTTGCTATAGTTTTGTATGACTTTTTTCCCTGTGCTTTGAGATACATATTTGGGAGAGCTGCCTAAACCTAATATGATACATAGCTATTATTTGGATTCTAGATGGAGCAATGAATAGTATGTATCTATTTCATTTTGTTATCAGTAATCTCCATTCTATGTATAATCATTTGTCATGATAGGCTACTTTGATGGTCTGTGTAATGTAGCTTTTGGTATTCTGCAATTTTATTCATGAATTCATGTTTTCATAATGCTCAGGTGTTAATGCTCATGTATTAGGCTTGTTTCACTCCCTTAATTCGCGCCCCAAGAACCTATGTTGTTGCCCATATCTCATTCATATCCGCTTCCTCAGAAGTCCCGAGGGACAGATTCTTAAATATGTTAAGCCTCTCTCTTATGAGGTTCTTCTCCTTTCTTCCTCAACGCCTCTACACATTTTAAATATTTTTCTCATTGTGCTATACTTGACCCATCTAAAACCCATCAAAATTAGAGCCTCTTGAGCTCTCTCATCATTTGGGGAATTCACATAAGGAAGACTCAAATGGTTTTATCCATTCTTGAACCAACAAGTCCATTATTCTCATGACTTATATTCTATCAGAGGTATCTATACAATTTTCCACTTTTAACCTCTAATTTTAAGATGTCCTAGGCACTGGTATTTTGCAACTCAAGGTTGTCTCTAGGAGCTACAACATATCAGAAGCCTTCCGTGATCTTAAGGCAATGTAATGCAGACATGTCATCTAATCATTTCTGCCAATTTTATATACTTCCATCCGAGTCTGAGAGACATGAGTTATCTTTCTCCTAACACAACATGCGATCAGCTGTAAGGGTTGATCCAATCATCATCCTAGGTATTCAGTTTGTAAATATGGTCAACATCCTACTCATCGCTAACGGACTCTATATAGCGTTCACCTTTTGCTGCATCTAGGGGGACTATTACCCACTATCATTCTCAAAGATCATGCTCCTCCTTTTCAAATTGATGATACCTCCCATGTCAATATCCCAATCCAATCCTAGGAGCACATGGTAAGGGCCTACACCATCCATAATGTAGACTACATTGAAATATACGTAGTCTTTAACTTTCGCAATGTCTACCACAACCTTCAGCAATGTGCCTAATGAAATGATATTCTCTTGGTTAGCCATACATAACTGAATGGTGGACCACTCAAATTTAGGTTCTGATATTATTTGCGAGGTCTGTTTGGGTAGGAAATTAGGACCAGATCCCAAATACAAGATGACATGGTCCATCTCATATTCTCCAATTTGTGAAGTCAAACACACCTCCCGACCAATCGTTTTCTTGTGATTATAAATCTTATTCACAAACTTAACCTTCATTCAGTGGGCGTTCCTCTCTATGGAACTTTCTATTAATACTTGGAGATTCTGGACCGCCTTCTAAATGTGTAGTAATTTCATACATGCTTAAAGGAATGGCCTAACTACTTCATTTGCCTTTGAATCCAGATGAGTCATTAAGGTGGATGCTTCATCCCTAGTGAACTCCTTCCTTGCTTCGAGGAAGGTCTATTTCTCTTTTTATAGGTTCAGGCTTTCCTTTTTTTTCCGAGGCTTCCTTAATTATTGGTTCGACCACAGCTTTTTCCTCCACTCCTCTAGTGGAAATACCACTATGCGTAGTTAAATTAATAATCAACCCCTCATTTTGAGCTTCCACCTTAAAACGTTCTAAATTTTGAGTTGGAATTTGTTGTTTTTCTTGAATTTTAGCTATCACCACAGGAAAATATTAAATTACATGATCGAACTTTCTGAAATACCTACAAGATTCACATGTAGGGTTCAGGTTGTCTCTTTCATAATTCCCAACGTCCGCACAATTTTAGCAATTTAGTTGTCCTCTTCCCCAACCTTCGCCTCCACCTCTCCCTCCTCCCCACCCTCTTATAGGGGATTCTCCTCACCCAGAGGGAGATGCTGCTGTGTATATTACACAATTCGAGTCTGTTGCCGACCTAGGTCGGCCTGCACCTTATACAGGTTACCCCTATTTATCATTAGGTCATAAATTCGACATTTTTTCTCATCGTGACCCACCAACGAGCAGAATCTGCACCATTATTGCTTTAGTTCTGGGACATAGGCGCCAAATCATGGGCAGTGGTTTGTATCATGCTTTGCTTCTAACCAACAATTAGCACACCACAGTGTGGGGGGTACTTGGTACAATAATGCCTCTTGGGCATATTGAAGTTGGTCTCCTAGCCTACATATAACCTGGCAACACAGGGAAAGGATCCTTAGTGTTGCTTGATATCCTGTAGCATATACACAATACATCTGCACTAGCTTCTTTACCCAGAAGCATTATGCATACATTTTTCTTTAGCAAATATCTCCAGAGTAGACCGCATAAACCATAACTGCATATTCTACATCAAAATCCCATGAGGTGTTTTTTGAGTTTAAAAATTCGAACCATATTTCGGAGGAGGGGGGGTCCCAAATTGGTGGTAGTCATTACTTCACACCCCTCCATGTGTCATCCTCTCGTCATATTGCACTCCCCTCTCTGATACTGCTTGCCACTTGGGGGGGGGTTCTCAAATGGGTGGTAGAAATTACTTCACACCCCTCCATGTGTTGTCGTCTCCTCATTTCACACCCCCGTCTCTAATACCGCTTACAACTTCAGATCCCCTCCGAAATCTAGTTCCCGTTTTGCAATTCAAAAAAAACCACATGGGATTTTGAGGTAGGACATGCATTTTTTATTTATGCAGTCTGCTCATGAGATATTCACTAAAGAACTAGGTACGCACAATGCTATAGGCCTCTTCATAACGAATTAAGTGGAAATCACTAGACTGAGGCATTGGAGGTTTGCAACCAATAGATGGAATCATATGATGACAGTCAATTTGTCCACTTATGAATGCTCCTCGACATAACATCTTTAATTCTCTCATTATTTTCCTCCATGGGTGACCATGTCCTTTCTAATTTTTATTTAATTTTGATGATTTTTCTGGTGAAATCTAAATTTTGACCCATTCTTGTTTTAATTCTCTCAGTACAGAAGTAATTGCTCAATGTACACTATGAAATTTAGGTAGGATTTTTTGATTTCATAAGTATGGTTCGATCATAAATTATTAGTACTGTAAGACCCTTCAGGGGAACTATATATATATCTCATTCCAATATTAAAGAAAGGTTCTGGAATTTGGAAGAATTTTGCTATAATTTTGTATGATTTTTTTCCCTGTGCTTTGAGATACATATTTGGGAGAGCTATCTAAACCTAATATGATACATAGATATTATCTGGATTATATATGGAGAAATGAGTAGTATGTATCTATTTCATTTTTTTATCATTAATCTCCTTTCTATGTATAATAATTTGTCATGCTAGGCTTCTTTGATGGTCTGTGTAATGTAGCTTTTGGTATTCTGCAATTTTATTCATGAATTCGTGTTTTCATAATCCTCGGGTGTTAATGCTCATGTATTAGTCTTGTTGCACTCCCTTAATTCGCACCCCAAGAACCTGTGTTGTTTCCCATATCTCATTCATATCTTCTTCCTCAGAAGTTCTGGGGGAGAGATTCTTAAATATGTTAAGCCTCTCTCTTATAAGTTCCTTCTCCTTTCTTCATCAACACCTCTGCACATTTTAAATGTTTTTCTCATTATGCTATACTTGACCCATATAAAACCCATCAACCTCAGAGCCTCTTGAGCTCTCTCATCATTTGGGGAATTCACATAAGGAAGACTCAAATGGTCTTATCCATTCTTGAACCAACATGTCCATTATTCTCATAACCCATATTCTATCAAAGGTATCTATAAAATTGTCCACTTTTAACCTCTGATTTTAAGATGTCCTGGGCACTGGTATTTTGCAACTCAAGGTTGTCTCTAATAGCTACAAGATATTAGAATCCCTCCAGGATCTTAAGGCAATGTAACGCAGACACGTCATCTAATCGTTTCTGCCAATTTTATATACTGCCATCCAAGTCTGAGAGACATGAGCTATATTTCTCCTAACACAACATGCGATCAGCTGTAAGGGTTCATCCAATCATCATCCTAGGTAGTCAGTTTGTAAATATGGTCAACATCCTGCTCATAAATCACCGAATCTGTATATCATTAACCTTCTGCTGCATCCAGGGGGACTATTACCCACTATAATTCTCGAAGATCATGATCCTCTTTTTCATATTTATGATACCTCCCATTTCAATATCCCAATCCAATCCTAGGAGCACATGATAAGGCCCTGCATCATCCATAATGTAGACTACATCGAAATATACATAGAATTTAACTCTCGCAATGTCTACCACAACCTTCAGCAACGTGCCTAATGCAATGATATTCTGTTGGTTAGCCATACATAACTGAATGGTGGACCACTCCAATTTAGGTTCTGCTATTATTTGTGAGGTCTATTTGGGTAGGAAATTACGATCAGAGCCCAAATACAGGATGACTTCGTCCATCTCATATTCTCTAATTTGTGAAGTCATACACACCTCCCGACCAATCCTTTTCTTGTGATTATAAATCTTATTCACAACCTTAACCTTCGTTCAGTGGGAATTCCTCTCTATGCAACTATCTATTAATACTTGGAGATTCTGGACCACCTTATAAATGTGTAGTAACTTCATACATGGTTAAAGGAATTGCCTAACTACTTCATTTTCCTTTGAATCCGCATGAGTCATTAAGGTGGATGCTTCATCCCTAGTGAACTCCTTCCTTGCTTCGAGGAAGGTTTATTTCTATTTTTGCAGGTTTATGCTTTCCTTTATTTTTTTAGGCTTCCTTAATTATTGGTTTGACCACATCTTTTTCCTCCACTCCTCTAGCAGAAATTCCACTACGCGTAATTAAATTGATACTCAACCCCTCATTGTGAGCTTCCGCCTTAAAACGTTCTAAATTTTGAGTTTGCGTTTTTTGTTTTTCTTGCATTTTATCTATCACCACACGAAAATGTTAAATTACATGATCGAACTTTTTGAAATACCTGCAAGATTCACATGCAAGGTTCAGGTTGTCTCTTTCATAATTCCCAACGTCCGCACAATTGTAGAAATTTAGTTGTGCTCTTCCCCGACCTTCGCCTCCACCTCTCCCTCCTCCTCGCCCTCTTGCAGGGGATTCTCCTTGCCCAGAGGGAGATGCTGCTAAGTATATTACAAAATTTCAGGCTGCTTCCCACTTGGGTCAGCCTGCACCTTCTACAGGTTGCCCCTATTTATCATTAGGTCATACATTCGACATTTTTTCTCAGCGTGACCCACCAACGAGGAGAATCAGCACCATTCTTGCTTTAGTTCTGGGAAATAGGCGCCTAATCATGGGCAGTGGTTTGTATCATGCTTTCCCTCTAACCAACAATCAGCACACCACAGTGTGGGGTACTTGGTCTAATAATGGCTCTTGGGTATAATGGAGTTGGTCTCCTAGCCTGCATATAATCTGGCAACATAGGGAAATGATCCTTAGTGTTGCCTGATATCCTACAACGTATACACCATAGATCTGCACTAGCTTCTTTACCCATAAGCATTATGCATACATGGTTCTTTAGCAAAGATCTCTAGAGCAGACCGCATGAACCATAACTGCATGTTCTGCATCAAAATCCCATGCGGTTTTTTTTTAATTGAAAAATGGGAACCATATTTCGGAGGAGGGGGGGGGTCCCAAATGGGTGGTAGACATTACTTCACACCCCTCCATGTGTCATCCTCTCATCATTTCGCACTCCCCTCTCTGATACTACTTACCACTTGGGGGGGGGGTTCCCAAATGGGTGGTAGAAATTACTTCACACCCCTCCATGTATTATCCTCTCCTCATTTCACACCACAGTCTCCGATACCGCTTACAACTTGAGATCCCCTCCGAAATCTGGTTCCCATTTTGCAATTCAAAAGACACCACATTGAATTTTGAGGTAAGACATGCATTTATGGTTTACGCAGTCTTCTCAGGAGATTCTCGCTAAAGAACTAGGTACACGCAATGCTATAGGCATCCTCATAACGAATTAAGTGGAAATCACTAGACTGAGGCATTGGAGGTTTGCAAGCAATAGATGGAATTGTATGATGACAGTCAGTTTGTCCACGTATGAATGCTCCTCGACATAACATCTTGAATTCTCTCATTATTGACCTCCATGGGTGACCATGTCCTTTCCGCTTTTTATTTAATTTTGATGATTTTGCTGGTGAAATCTAAATTTTGACCCATTCCTGTTTTAATTCTCTCAGTACAGAAGTAATTTCTCAATGTACACTATGAAATTTCAGTAGGATTTTTTCATTTCATAAGTATGGTTCGATCATAAATTATTAGTACCATAAGACCCTCAAGGGGAACTCTATATGTATCTCATTCCAATATTAAAGAAAGGAACAGATTCTTAAATCCGCTTCCTTAGAAGTCCTTGGGAACAGATTCTTAAATATGTTAAACCTCTCTCTTATGAGTTCCTTCTCCTTTCTTCCTCAATGCCTCTGCATATTTTAAATCTTTTTCTCATTGTGCTATAATTGACCCATCTAAAACCCTTCAACCTCAGAGCCTCCTGAGCTCTCTCATCATTTGGGGAATTCACATAAGGAAGACTAAAATGGTTTTATCCATTCTTGAACCAACAATCCCATTATTCTCATGACCCATATTCTATCAGAGGTATCTATACAATTGTCCACTTTTAACCTCTATTTTTAAGATGTCCTAGGCACTAGTATTTTGCAACTCAAGGTTGTCTCTAGGAGCTACAACATATCAGAATCCCTCCATGATCTTAAGGCAATGTAAAGCACACACGTCATCTAATCGTTTCTGCCAATTTTATATACTACAATCCGAGTCTGAGAGACATGAGATATCTTTCTCCTAACACAACATGTGATCAGCTATAAGGGTTGATCCAATCATCATCCTGGGTAGTCAGTTTGTAAATATGGTCAACATCCTACTCATCGCTCAACGAATCTATATATCATTCACCTTCTGCTGCATCCAGGGGGACTAATACCCACTATCATTTTCGAAGATCATGCTCCTCCTTTTCAGATTGATGATACCTCCCATTTCAACATCCCAATCCAATCCTAGGAGCACATAGTAAGGGCCTGCATCATCCATAATGTAGACTACATCGAAATATATGTAGTTTCTAACTTCGCAATGTCTACCACAGCCTTCAGCAACATGCCTAATGCAATGATATTCTGTTGGTTAGCCATACATAACTGAATGGTGGACCACCCCAATTTAGGTTTTGCTATTATTTGAGAGGTCTGTTTGGATAGGAAATTAGGATCAGATCCAAAATATAGGATGACTTGGTCCATCTCATATTCTCCAATTTGTGAAGTCATACACACCTCCCGACCAATCGTTTTCTTGTGATTATAAATCTTATTCAAAACCTTAACCTTCGTTCAGTGGGTGTTCCTCTCTGTGCAACTATCTATTAATACTTGGAGATTTTGGACCACCTTCTAAATGTGTAGTAATTTCATACATGCTTAAAGGAATGGCCTAACTACTTCATTTTCCTTTGAATCCATATGATTCATTAAGGTGGCTGCTTCATCCCTAGTGAACTCCTTCCTTGCTTTGAGGAAGGTCTATTTCTCTTTTTGCAGGTTCATGCTTTCCTTTTTTTCCGAGGCTTCCTTAATTATTGGTTTGACCACAGCTTTTTCCTCCACTCCTCTAGTGGAAATTCCACTGCACGTAATTAAATTGATACTCAACCCCTCATTGTGAGCTTCTGCCTTAAAAATTTATAAATTTTGAGTTGGCGTTTGTTGTTTTTCTTGCATTTTAGCTATCACCACAAGAAAATATTAAATTACATGATCGAACTTTCTACAATACCTACAAGATTCACATGCAGGGTTCAGGCTATCTCTTTCATAATTCCCAACATCTGCACAATTTTAGCAATTTAGTTGTCCTCTTCCCCGACCTTCACCTCCACCTCTCCCTCCTCCCTGCCCTCTTGCAGGGTATTCTCCTCGCCCAGAGGGAGATACTGCTACGTATATTACACAATTTGAGTCTATTTCCCACCTGGGTCGGCCTACACCTTATACAGGTTACCCCTATTTATCATTAGGTCATACATTCAAAAAAAATTCTCATCGTGACCCACCAACGAGTAGAATCTGCACCATTATTGCTTTAGTTTTGGGACATAGGGGCCAAATCATGGGCAGTGGTTTGTATCATGATTTCCTTCTAACAAAAAATTAGCACACCACAGTGTGGGGGTACTTGGTCCAATAATTCCTCTTGGGCATAATGGAGTTGGTCTGCTAGCCTGCATATAACCTGGCAACATAGGGAAATGATCCTTAGTGTTGCCTGATATCCTGCAGTGTATACACAATACATCTGCACTATCTTCTTTACCCAGAGGCATTATGCATACATGGTTCTTTAGCAAATATCTCCAGAGCAGACCACATAAACCATAACTGCATGTTCTGCATCAAAATCCCATGCGTTGTTTTTTGAGTTGAAAAATGGGAACCATATTTTGGAGGAGGGGGGAGTCCCAAATGGGTGGTAGGCATTACCTCAGAACCCTCCATGTGTCATCCTCTCTTCATTTCACACTCCCCTCTCTGATACTGCTTACCACTTGAGGGGGGGGGGGGGGTGTTCCCAAAGGGGTGGTAGAAATTACTTCACACCCCTCCATGTGTTGTCCTTTCCTCATTTCACACCCCCATCTCCGATACCGCTTACAACTTGAGATCCCCTCCGAAATCTAGTTCCCGTTTTGCAATTCAAAAAACCACCACATGGGATTTTGAGGTAGGATATGCATTTATGGTTTATGTAGTCTGCTCAAGAGATCTTCGTTAAAGAACTAGGTACACGCAATGCTATAGGCCACTTCATAACGAATTAAGTGGAAATCACTAGACTGAGGCATTGGAGGTTTGCAACCAATAGATGGAATCGCATGATGACGGTCAGTTTGTCCACCTATGAATGCTCCTCGACATAACATATTGAATGCTCTCATTATTTCCCTCCATTGGTGATCATGTCCTTTCTGCTTTTTATTTAATTTTGATGATTTTGCTGGTGAAATCTAAATTTTGACCCATTCCTGTTTTAATTATCTCAGTACAGAAGTAATTCTTCAATGAACACTATGAAATTTAGGTAGGATTTTTTGATTTCATAAGTATGGTTCGATCATAAATTATTAGTACCATAAGACCCTCGAGGGGAACTCTATATGTATCTCATTCCAATATTAAAGAAAGTTTCTAGAATTTGGAAGAATTTTGCTATAGTTTTGTATGATTTTTTTCCCTATGCTTTGAGATACATATTTGGGAGAGCTGTCTAAACCTAATATGATACATAGCTATTATTTGGATTCTAGATGGAGCAATGAATAGTATGTATTGATTTCCTTTTGTTATCATTAATCTCCTTTCTATGTATAATCATTTCTCATGCTAGGCTTCTTTGATGGTCTGTGTAATGTAGCTGGTGTTCCTGCACCTTGTTTCCAAAATCCCCTCTGCGGACAGAGGCGATCCCTACTAGCCCAGCAGGGGTCTAGCAACACACAAACAATGCTATGATGCAAGCTCCTAGTTACGAATGAAAGACTTGGGATAAGAGCCTACCTGGATTCCAACGCTAGATCTGAAGAAGAGATGTCCCCGTCCTTCAGCCCTGGCAGATCACAATCCTTCCGCGATCTCCGCGGATGAACACCTGCACACAGAAGAGACGAACAGATACATGCATAGGAACCAGCATACGTAACTAAACATCGGTCAGAAAAGATATTACTCGCATTAACATGATGGAAAAAGGAGTGGAACCATAATCATAGTCATCTATTAAAATGATAAACGAATAGAAGTTACAACCAAGTTCTGACGTCGCAGCTTCCTTCGAACGGGTCTCCGGTCGTCCACGTCTCGCAAATCTCGCCAAGGAAAGGGAAACCTCTCCAGAGTCTCGTAACAATGGTCTTCTCGCTTGAATGGGCCTTAAGGGAAAGAAGGGATTCTTTACAGCACAAAGGCACTTGGGAATAGGGAGATGCAAAGCTTCAGCACTTCAAGACTATCAGCCTTTCAGCCTTTCAGCCCTTCAGCCCCTTCATCAATGGATGAAGGCTATATTTATAAAGGAGAGGAGGAGGTTGGGATCCCTACAATAGTGGAAGGGAGGCCTTATCCTTTGGGAGGTTCCCCATATGGTGGAAACAAGAGGCCAAAGGAGGAAGGCCGTGGTTATTCAGGCGAAACCACTCCCGATGACTCATCCACGAAGTTGTTGTAATCGAAACTTCGCCTCCTTTTTTAAAAAACTTTCCATAAACAGAGTGGCGCGGGTGCAACACTGGGACAGAGCGCCAAGTGGCGCGGGCTCAGTGTTAATTTTCCCCCATTGGCGCGAGTACATAACGGGCTACCAGCGCCAATGCAAAAACATGTGTTTTTAGGGGTCTGCTCAGGAAATGATAAACAAGAGAAATGTTGTCCTCATGGAAAGGGATGCAATGAAGGTATTTTCAAGGCTTGACATTGCTCACAGGTCACATAATGGGTCCTCCATTGTGCGGGACGGGGAATGGTACGGACGGTGACAAATTACTGTGTAACAAATTTTATTCATGAATTCGTGTTTTCATAATTCTCAGGTGTTAATGCTCATGTATTATTCTTGTTGCACTCTCTTAATTCACGCCCCAAGAACCTATGTTGTTTCCCATATCTCATTCATATCTGCCTCCTCAGAAGTCCCGAGGGACAGATTCTTAAATATGTTAAGCCTCTCTCTTATGAGTTCCTTCTCCTTTCTTCCTCAACGCCTCTGCACATTTTAAATATTTTTCTCATTGTGCTATACTTGACTCATCTAAAACCCATCAACCTCAGAGCCTCCTGAGCTCTCTCATCATTTGGGGAATTCACATAAGGAAGACTCAAATGGTCTTATCCATTCTTGAACCAACAAGTCCATTATTCTCATGACCCATATTCTATCAGAGGTATCTATACAATTTTCCACTTTTAACCTCTGATTTTAAGATGTCCTAGGCACTGTTATTTTGCAACTCAAGGTTGTCTCTAGGAGCTACAACATATCAAAAGCCCTCCGTGATCTTAAGGAAATGTAACGCAGACACGTCATCTAATCGTTTCTACCAATTTTATATACTGCCATCCAAGTCTGAGAGACATGAGCTATCTTTCTCCTAACACAACATGCAATCATCTATAAGGGTTGATCCAATCATCATCCTGGGAGAGATGCTACTAATTATATTACACAATTTAAGTCTGCTGCCCACCTGGCTCAGCCTACACCTTATACAGGTTGACCCTATTTATCATTAGGTCATACATTCGACATTTTTGCTCATCGTGACCCACCAACGAGCAGAATCTGCACCATTGTTGCTTTAGTTCTAGGACATAGGTGCCTAATCATGGGCAGTGGTTTGTATCATGCTTTCCTTCTAACCAACAACCATCACACCACAGTGTGGGGGTACTTTGTCCAATAATGCCTCTTGGGCATAATGGAGTTGGTCTCCTAGCCTGCATATAATATGGCAACATAGGGAAATGATCCTTAGTGTTGCCTGATATCCTGTAGCGTATACACCATACATCTGCACTAGCTTCTTTACCCAGAAGCATTATGCATACATGGTTCTTTAGCAAATATCTCTAGATCAGATCGCATAAACCATAACTGCATGTTCTGCATCAAAATCCCATGGGGTGTTTTTTGAATTGAAAAATGGGAACCATATTTCGGAAGAGGGTGGGGGGTCCCAAATGGGTGGTAGACATTACTTCACACCCCTCCATGTGTCGTCCTCTCGTCATTTTTCACTCCCCTATCTAATACTACTTACCACTTGGGGGGGGGGGGGGTTCCCAAATGGGTGGTAGAAATTACTTCACACCCCTCCATGTGTTGTCCTCTCATCATTTCACACCCCGTCTCCGATACCGCTTACAACTTGAGATCCCCTCCGAAATCTAGTTCCCATTTTGCAATTCAAAAAACACCACATGGGATTTTGAGGTAGGACATGCATTTATGGTTTATGAAGTCTGCTCAGGAGATCTTCGCTAAAGAACTAGGTATGTGCAATGCTATAGGCCTCTTTATAATGAATTAAGTGGAAATTACTAGACTGAGGCATTGGAGGTTTGCAACCAATAGATGGAATCGTATGATGACTGTCATTTTTTCCACCTATTAATGCTCCTCGACATAACATCCTGAATGCTCTCATTATTGGCCTCCATGGGTGACCATGTCCTTTCTGATTTTTATTTAATTTTGATGATTTTGTTGGTGAAATCTAAATTTTGACCCATTCCTGTTTTAATTCTCTTAGTACAGAAGTAATTTCTCAATGTACACTATGAAATTTAAGTAGGATTTTTTCATTTCATAATTATGGTTCGATCATAAATTATTAGTACCGTAAGACCCTTGAGGGGAACTCTATATGTATCTCATTCCAATATTAAAGAAAGGTTCTGGAATTTGGAAGAATTTTGCTATAGTTTTGTATGATTTTTTTCCCTATGCTTTGAGATACATATTTGGGAGAGATGTCTAAACCTAATATGATACATAGCTATTATTTGGATTCTAGATGGAGCAATGAATAGTATGCATTATTTCCTTTTGTTATCATTAATATCATTTCTATGTATAATCATTTGTCATGCTAGGCTTCTTTGATCGTTTGTGTAATGTAGCTTTTGGTATTCTGCAATTTTATTCATTAATTCGTGTTTTCATAATGCTCAGGTGTTAATGCTCATGTATTAGGCTTATTGCACGCCCTTAATTCGTGCCCCAAGAACCTATGTTTTTTCCCGTATCTCATTCATATCCGCTTCCTCAGAAGTCCCGGGGGACAGATTCTTAAATATGTTAAGCCTCTCTCTTATGATTTCCTTCTCCTTTCTTCCTCAATGCCTCTACACATTTTAAATAGTTTTCTCATTGTGCTATACTTGACCCATCTAAAACCCATCAACCTTAGAGCCTCCTGAGCTCTCTCATCATTTGGGGAATTCACATAAAGAAGACTCAAATGGTATTATCCATTCTTGAACCAGAAGTCCATTGTTCTCATGACCCATATTTTGTCAGTGGTATCTTTAAAATTATCCACTTTTAACCTCTGATTTTAAGATGTCCTAGGCACTGGTCTTTTGCAACTGAAGGTTGTGTCTAGGACCTACAACACATCAGAAGCTCTTCATGATCTTGAGGCAGTGTAACGCATACACATCATCTAATCGGTTCTACCAGTTTTATATACTGCCATCCGAGTCTGAGAGACATGAGCTATATTTCTCCTAATACAACATGTAATCAGTTATAAGGGTTGATATAATCATCATCCTGGGTAGTCAGTTCGTAAATATGGTCAACATCCTCCCCATCACGCAACTGCTATGTATATCGTTCACCTTCTGCTGGATCTAGGGGGACTATTAGCCACTATCTTTCTCAAAGAGCATGCTCTTCCTTTTCAAATTGATGATACCTCCCATGTCAATATCCCAATCCAATACTAGGAGCACATGGTAAGGGTTCGCATCATCCATAGTCTAGATGACTTCGAGATCTACATACACTTTAACTCTTGCAATGTCTACCACAACCTTCGAAAATGTGCCTAATGGAATGATATTATTTTGGTTAGCCATACGTAGCTGAATGGTGGACCACTCCAATTTAGGTTCTCTTATTATTTCTGATGTCACTTTGGGTAGGAAATTAGCATGAGATCCCAAATCCATGATGAATTGGTCCATCTCATATTCTCCAATTTGTGCAGTCATACACACCTCCCAACCAATCCTTTTCTTGTGATTATAAGTCTTATTCATAACCTTAACTTTTGTTCAGGGGGTGTTCCTCTGTGCAACTATCTATTAATACTTGGAGATTCTAGACTGCCTTCTGAATGCATAGTAACTTCATACATGCTTAAAGGAATGGCTTAACTACTTCATTTGCATTTGGATCCACATGAGTCATTAAGGTGGATGCTTCATCCCTATTAACCTCCTTCCTTGCTTCCAGGAAGGTCTATTTCTCTTTTTGCAGGTGTTGTAGCCGCTACAACACCACCCAAAATTTTGGGTATATTCGAAATTTCGGGTCCCCCTCCTCGCTTAGCTGTTAAGGTTGGCCTTTAGAAAATGACATCCTCGTAACCTGTCCCAAGCCCCTCGTGATCCTTCTCACCATGATGACGAGATACTCTTACTGCAACCACACCATGTGTGAAGGGATCACCATGCATACATTCGAATGGAAACATTTTTTTGTATTTACATTAAAAGCTCTTGCACCATGGATTGTTTAGGCACTAGTTTTGGGTGCTTCACCAAGCTCATAATCTGATGTTAATTTTTCATGCAGGTCAATCCCACGGATGATACACCAAACAATGTCATCACCACAATGATGAAAAGGATAAGAGTAGTGCGAGCTGAAACAAGAGAAGTGGAAGACATGTATCGCATGTACACATGGAACAAGACCATGCCAGTCAAGGGAGCTTTCGGTCACAGTGGAAGCTGTCGGTCTACGCAATGAGCTAAAGTTTTTTCCCAGCAAGCAAGAGGACCATTTTCAAAGCAAAGGAGGCGGGATAAATAATATTACTATGAAACCCAAAGATCGCCAAAAGAAGGCTGCAAGTCACAGATCTACTTGAGGTCGCAAGTCGCAGATCTGCTAAAGGTCGCAAGTCGCAAATTCGCCTAAGGTCGCAGGTTGCAAATTTCGTCAAGTCGCAGGTCGCAGATTCCCTCAGGTCACAAAATCATGGTAGGTCGCAAGTCATAGATTGCTGAAGGTTGCAAGTCGCAAATTCTCTTAAGATCGCAGTTGCAAATTTCCTCAAGTTGCAGGTCGTAGATTCCCTTAGGTCACAAAATCATGGCAGGTCGCAGGTCATAGATTGTTGAAGGTCGCAACTTGCAAATTCGCTTATGGTCACAAGTTGCAAATTTCCTCAAGTCACAGGTTGAAAATTCCCTCGGGTCGCAAAATCATGGCAGGTCGCATGTCACAGATTGTTGAAGGTCGCAAGTCGCAAATTCATTTAAGGTCGCTAGTCGCAAATTTTCTTAAGGTCGCAGGTCACAAATTTCCTCAAGTCATAGGTCACAGATTCCCTTAGGTCGCAAAATCATGGCAGGTCGAAGGTCCTAGATTCCCTCAGGTCACAAAATGATGCCAGGTCGCAGGTCGCAAATTGTTGAAGGTCGCAAGTCACAAATTCGCTTAAGGTCACAGGTCTCAAATTTCCTCAAGTCGAAGGTCCTAGATTCCCTCAGGTCACAAAATCATGCCAGGTCATAGGTCGCAGATTGTTGAAGGTCACAAGTCACAAATTTTCTGAAGGTCGCAGGTCGAAAATTTCCTCAAGTCATAGGTCGCAAAGTCCCTCAGGTCACAAAATCATGGCAGGTCGTAGGTCGCAGATTGTTGGGGGTCACAAGTCGCAAGGTCCAGTCGGGTCGCAGGTCACAGATTTCCTCAAGTCGTAGGTCATAGATTCTCTCAGTTTGCCAGGTTGCATAGTCTCACTCCCTATTAAAAGCTCGACGACATGACCCAGCGACCCAATGACTAGGTCGCGAGGTTTCAAAATCATGGCAGGTCGCAGGTCGCAAACTTTTAGTGGTCGCAAGTCGCAAAACCAGCCAGGTTGCAGGTCCCAGGTCACGGAATGCTCGGGCTCGCAAGTCGCAAAATCCAGTCAGGTCGCAAGTCCTAAAATAGACTGGGTCACAAGGCAGCCCAACAGTTGAGAAGGTGAAAAGTCAGGGAGCCCAAAAGGGTGAGTTTTGCTCTATAAATACCTTTTTAGAGAACTTGTAATGACCTATGTTTTGAGACTCGAGCTGAGTACATTGTATTACCAGAGGATTATACATTTCAGCATGAATACAAGCATTTTGAAAAATCCCTTTTTGGATCTAGTGTTGTCATATGTATGAGCGCTATTGAGTATTATATTTTCATTTTCTAAACATCTTTAGATTAAGGGAACTGTATCTTAAATTCATATCACAATTGCATAACAGTTTGCTAAGTATGTTAATGCTGGTTGAGTTCATTTCACTTTCTTAACGAACGCTGATGGCTTTGTTTCTTAGCATTTGTGTTATCATTTAAAAATTTTAGGAAGTGAAGGGTGTTCTTGCCATGAGGAATTGTTTCCTTTGTGGTCAGAACAGTTTACAAGCATGACCCTAATGAAGTGTTGTTAGCAACACTTCCTTCGGTCTTCATGCTTTATTATTTCCTCTTGCTACTCATAGTGTTATATGTACATTTAATGCATTAATCATATGTCTTGTATCATTTGATTAGTTGTGTATCCACTATTTTATAGAGTTTAAGCGAGACCCAAAGAAAGGAGAAATCAGCGGTATCCAGACCCACACCCCAGACGGGTTCCCTATTCCAAACGGTTCAAGGTCTAATTGGGACCTTTTACCACGGAGATCCCCTATTGTTGGCTGGATAGGTTTTCCCGTCAACAGAATTGGCACTAGAAGGAGGGAAAAATGACAAGCTGAGCCCTTAGAGCCTGTAGTTAATCTCATATCTGTAATAGCTCGTTCCCAAATCATTCTCCTGAGATGTTTGTTAGAGTTTTATGAGCCTCGATGTTTCATCCCCGATGAACTTATGTATCACTTGTCCCAGTTAAAATTCAATGGTGAAAATGGAGTATCCATAACCCAACACCTTTTATATTTCTATGAATTTGGTGAGTGCTATGAAATTGACGATGAAGGTTTGATTTGTTTGCTTTTCTTCCTCACTCTCGAAGGTCATGCTAATCAATGGTGCCACACATTCCTGGAAGCTTCCATCCATTCGTTTGAACAACTTGCTAGTGAATTACAACAAGCTTTTCACAGGTCTGATTTTCAGAACGTATTAATAAAGTTAAATGACATCAGAATGGAACCTCAGGAACCTCTAAATGAATTCTCTATCAGATTTGTTCATTATTGTTTTGAGTTCCCTGAAAGGGATGTTGATTGGAAATGTTTAAGTGAATAGTTCAGGTATGTGATTCTTGTTTCCCTTGAACAACTTCAGTTAGCAACCCAGCCTGATCTTAGTGTTCCCTATGACGACCCGCAAGTTACCGATTGTTCATATTTTGTCCCTAATGCTTCCTTGTCCACCTCCCACAACCCAGACCACATTCCGGCCTCCCAGGAGAGTATTGCTATTTGTGATATTCTTGCTCCTCCTCCTGAGTTTTCGGGTAGTAGAGTTGTGACCTCGAGAGTTCTGGGTAAGGAGAGACACTTGCAAGAGGATAAAGCCTATTATACTACCTTTGAATCTTTCAAGCACCATGTCGAATCGAGGCTTGAAAACCAGATGGGCCCAACATCCCTCCAGGTTCATGAAACCTACCTTCAGCCCACTTAATGTCTCCGTGGACACAGCCCTAAATCTGATTCGCATACTGATTATGAATCAACTCCTATCCCGGATGAAGTTGATTCCCTTACAGGGCCTGCTATATCATTGTTTTCTCTGAATGAGACAGATGAACGTGTTGAAAAACCTTGTATGGTTAACGCCCCTGTGGCTCAATATTTTCGTTCATTATTCCACGATTTATTTCAGGAGTCTGCCGCACCAATAATTTCTTTGAGACATTCAAAATTTCCTTATACTGGTATTGGGAAAAATCATAAGCACGCAGATGGTATTTCACAATCACAGTTCATAATTGATGAATATTTTAGATCTGATCTTTCTCACTCGGAATCTTTAGAAAGTCATAGGAGTGATTTCTTGTCTGGGCAACCTCAAGATGTCCTCTTCATTGATCCATCCTTGTTGGTAACTCCTGGGAATCCTAACATGCCAGATACCCAACTTGATCAAATCGATGGTTCCAACGATCTCTGCTTATCCGAAAACATGTTTGCTCATACCATGGAGGACTGTCACTCATATCTCTCTGCAGACTATAATCCACTTTATGAAGATCTGAGTACCTATCAGGGAGTTAAAGCACTTCCACTTCTGCCGACCATTACCCCTAGTCCTTCTGATCCTAACGAGACCCCTCAAACAACTCCAACTAGGGTTTCTCAGCTTGGGTTTCTAAAATAATGATTCCCAAGTACCATTCTCCTTCCAGCATAACCACGTCGGATATAATTTCATCTGGGCAGATTTTTCATTCTAGTGAGGTTTCCTTGAGCACATATTCCTGTCCCCCAGCAGCTGGTGTGCAACAACTAATATACCCAAATTTATTCACTGGTAAGGAAACAATGACCATTGTCTCTAATCTTTCCAGTTGCTTCCCAACCAGTACTAGTTGCAATCAAGCACAAACATGTGATTTTGGGAAAATCCCCCAACTTCCCGAAAACCTTTCGGTAAATTCACCCCATCTTGGCAAATCTAAAGAATCTTATACATTGGATTATCAATCTTTCAGTGCGCAAAAATTTGGCCGAATTGATATAAAGCCCACTGACATCTTTCCAATTACTACAATTGATGATCACATTCATTTGCCAGTTGATCTCACAAACCCATCAAAGTTTGGGAGCCCCCTGCTCGAAGGCCCAGAATTAGTCCAGGATGGTAAGGAATTTCAGCCTTCACTAATGGTTAATCCGGATCCTCACATCCTCGACGAAACCCAGGAGCAACTCCGAACTAAGGTTTTCAAAATTAGGGTTTCTTCTCTTGGATTCGCAAGTATCCATAATTCACCTGGCACATGCTTGTTGTTTCCATCCCATAAAATCAATCATCCTCACCACCACAATGAGGTTGTTGGTTGGCTCAGCCAACCCTATCTGGTGGATGTGCCTGCAAATAGGCAATGGCTTACCCAGCGCCCATCAGACCTAGGATTGTGCATGAATGGATGTGTGTCATTTATAAATAGTTTTAAGTTTCAAGAATATGTTGCTATGTATCAGGATAAGAGTGAAATCTAGCTTGCACAATCCACTGTGGCATTTTCTTTGGTAATTAGCCATGGCCTTCTTACTATTGCACATGCTCTTCAGGTAAGTTTTGCTGTTGGTGCACAATTTTGTATGTTGGCTCTGATTGTGAACATTGTTGTTCTTGCAGGGCGGGAAATAATGCGGTGGCTACACTGGATTGCTGATTTCACATAACCCGACTGCATCATTGGTTAAACTAGGAATAGGCTAGCTAGGATTTGCTAATAAAATTTTTTTTGTCAAGTTATTGATTAGGTTTACTTGCTAAGGTTTTACTTCATGTTTTAGAATTATGCTTGCTATATTTTCTTGTTTTTTGTAGTTTTATTCATTTAAAAGTTCCATTTATTTTTTCATGCATGCTTTTTCAGTTTCCCTATTGCTGCATAATGTTCAGATAATCAATTCATGTGCTTTGCCTTGTCTCTCCACCTCCAACTTGTCGATCGTTCCCGCACATGGCATTGCATTGCATCTTGAGCCTCATTATTACATTGTGTCGTACACTTTCTTCCCCACATCATTTCCACAGGTTGTTGATATAGCATTGAAAATATTCCACATATCGCCTATCACTATATGAGCCCTCATTGAAACTTTACCACCTTGCGGACTTGTTCTACCCCGATTGTTGAAACAGTAACCCCATTGTTTGTGTGAGGTTGCAGTGGCTATCTCAAGAGGCAACTTTGTCTCAGGACATTTTATAAAATTCGCATTCTCAACAAGATGCCTATGAATCTAAACTTATTAGCCAGGGAGATACGAGCCAGTTTTTTGTGGGAGGCCTAATGAGTTTGAATGGCCTAATACCCGTAAACCTAAGCTTTGTGCCCAGCAAAGTCTTGGACATCTTAATGATCTGTTTTGCACGCTTCGCCTATTGCAGTAGATGTGATGTGAAGGTTTGGCACAAGGGGAAACCCAAATCAGGATATCTTTCGGTTTCTGTAAAACAAGAAATAACCTTTCTTGCTCGTAAAATAAGACGGGATCCCTCATCCACCCATGAAAAATAAGTGCCACGAGCACATGAAAATAAGTTCTACAAGCACATGAAATAAATAAGGGTAAAGGATTGAGAAAGGCTTCCCGAACAGAGAGGTGATGCAACGACTCTGCCAAGGTACTGACCAGGCTCACTGGCAGCAGAGCAACACTTGTGATTTCTTGAAGTGACTCCGCCAAGGTACTGTCCAGGCCTGATGGCAGTGGAGAAACACCAGAAACTTACTTTAAAAATCTTGAGAATAATAAACGCTCTGCCTAGCTCTTCACATCATCAACAAGCTACTAGCGTCTGTGAGCTTCCACTTTGATGTCTTCTGATTAGCGAGACCTAGTTGAGGCACAAGGACTAGGCATACCTATAAAGGCCAAAGTAATACAAAGGGTACCCACACAACCTATTCAATATTCCCTTGCATAACTATCTTTGCTCATTCTATTGTTGTGATATTGACAGAGATGCTGAATTCTACCAGTGCTTCGCCATTTGTTGTAGCCACAACAACACCACCCAAAATTTTGGGTATATTTGAAATTTCGAGTCCCCCTCCTTGCTTAGCTGTTAAGGTTGGCCTTTAGAAAATGACATCCTCGTAACTTGTCCCAAGCCCCTCATGAGCCTTCTCACCATCATGACGAGATACTCTTACCACAGCTGAGCCATGTGTGAAGGGATCACCATGCATACATTCGAATGGAAAACTTTTTTTATATTTACATTAAAAGCTCTTGCACCATGGATTGTTTAGGTACTCAGTTTGGGTGCTTCACCAAGATAATAATCTAATGTTAATGTTTCATTCAGGTCAATCCCACGAATGATACACCAAACAATTTCATCACCACACTGATGAAAAGGATAAGAGTAGTGCGAGCTGAAACAGGAGAAGTGGAAGACATGTATCGCATGTACACACGGAACAAGACCGTGCTAGTCAAGGGAGTTTTCGGTCACAGTGGAAGCTGTCAGTCTGCGCAATGAGCTAAACTTTTTTCCCAGCAAAAAAGAGGACCCTTTTCAAAGAAAAGGAGGCGGGATAAGGAATATTGCTATGAAATCCAAAGATCACCAAAAGAAGGTCTCAAGTCGCAGATCTGCTTGAGGTCGCAAGTCACAGATCTGCTAAAGGTCACAGGTCACAAATTCGCTTAAGTTCGTAGGTTGCAAATTTCCTCAAGTCGTAGGTCACAGATTCCCTCAGGTCGCAAAGTCATGGAAGGTCGTAGGTCACAGATTTTTGAAGGTCGCAAGTCGCAAATTCTCTTAAGGTCGTAGGTCGCAAATTTCCTCAAGTCGGAGGTTGCAGATTACCTCAGGTCACAAAATCATGGCAGGTCGCAGGTCGCAGATTTTTGAAGGTCACAAGTCGCAAATTCACTTAAGGTTGCAAGTCGCAAGTTTCCTCAAGTCGCAGGTTGCAGATTCCCTCGGGTTGCAAAATCATGGCAGGTCGCAGGTCGCAAATTGTTGAAGGTCGCAAGTCGCAAATTCGCTTAAGGTCACAAGTCGCAAATTCGCTTAAGGTTGCAGGTCGCAAATTTCCTCAAGTCATAGGTCGTAGATTCCCTTGGGTCACAAAATCATGGCAGGTCGCAGGTTACATATTGTTGAAGGTCGCAAATTGCAAATTCGCTTAAGGTCGCAGGTCACAAATTTCCTCAAGTCGCAGGTTGTATATTCTCTCAGGTTGCAAAATCATGGCAGGTCACAGGTCACAGATTGTTGAAGGTCACAAGCTGCAAATTAGCTTAAGGTCACAGGTCGCAAATTTCCTCAAGTTGCAGGTCACAAAATCTTGGCAGGTCGCAAGTCACAGATTGTTGGGGGTCGCAAGGTCCAGTGGGGTCACAGGTCACAAATTTCCTCAAGTCACAGGTTGTAGATTCTGTCAGGTCACCAAGTTGCATAGTCGCACTCCCTATTAAAAGCTCAACGACGCAACCCAGCGACCCAACGACTAGGTCGCGACTTCGCAAAATAATGGCAGGTCACAGGTCACAATTTTTTGGGGGTCGCAAGTCACAAAACCAGCCAGGTCGCAGGTCGCAGGTCGCGGAATTCTCAGTGTCACAAGTCACAAAATCTATTTAGGTCGCAGGTCCCATAATAGACTAGGTCGCAAGGCAGCCCAACAGTTGGGAAGGAGAAAATTCAGGGAGCCCAAAAGGGCGAGTTTTGCTCTATAAATACCTCCTTCGAGAACTTGTAATGACCTTTGTTTTGGGACTCGAGTTGAGTACATTGTATTACCAGAGGATTATACATTTAACCATGAATACAAGCATTTTGAAAAATCCCTTTGTGGATCTGGTGTTGTGATATGTATGAGTGCTATTGAGTATTATATTTTTTATTTTTTGAACATCTTTAGATTAAGGTAACTGTATCTTTAATTCATATCACAATTGCATAACAGTTTGCTAAGTATGTTAATGGTGGTTGAGTTCATTTCGCTTTCTTAACGAACGTTGATGGCTTTGTTTATTAGCATTTGTTTTATTAGTTAAAAAATTTAGGAAGTGAAAGGTGTTCTTGCAATGAGGAATTGTTTCCTTTGTGGTCAGAACAGTTTACAAGCATGACCATAATGAAGTGTTGCTAACAGCACTTCCTTCGGTCTTCATGCTTTATTATTTCCTCTTGCTACTCATAGTGTTATATGTACATTTAATGCATCAATCATATGTCTTGTATCATTTGATTAGGTGTGTATACACTATTTTATAGAGTTTAAGTGAGACCCAAAGAAAGGAGAAATCAGCGGTAGCCTGACCCACACCCTGGACGAGATCCCTATTCCAAACATTTTAAGGTCTAATTGGGACCTTTTACTAGGGAGATCCCCTGCTGTTGGCTGGACAGGTTTTCCCATCAACAGTAGGTTCAGGCTTTCCTTTTTGTTCGAGGCCTTCTCAATTAGTGGTTTGACCATATCTTTTTCCTCTGCTCCTCTAGTGTCAATTCCACTATGCGTAATTACATTGATACTCAGCCCCTCATTACGAGCTTCCACCTTAAACCGTTGTACATTTTGATTTGGTGTTTTTTGTTTTTCCTGCATTTTAGCTATCACCACAAGAAAATCTTAAATTACATTATAGAAATTTCTGCAATACCTACAGGATTCACATGTAGGGTTCAGGCTATCTCTTTCATAGTTCCCAACGTCCCCATAGTTGTAACAAATTATTTGTCCTCTTCCCTGAACTTTGCCTCCACCTCTCCCTCATCCCTACCATCTTGCAAGGGATTATTCTCGCCCAGAGGGAGACTCTGCTAAGTATATTACACAATTTGAGTTTGATGCCCACCTAGGTCGGCCTTCACCCTATACAAGTTCTGCCTATTTATCATCAGGTCATACATTGGACAGTTATGCTCATCGTCACCCACCAATGAGTAGAATCTGCACCATTTTTGCTTCAGTTGTGGGACATAGGCACCTTATCATGGACAATGGTTTGTATCATGCCTTCCATCAACCCGACAATTAGCACACCACAATGCGGGGGTACTTGGTCTAGTAATGTATCTTGGGCATAATGGACTTGGTCTCCTAGATTGTATATAATATGAAAACATAGGGAAATGATCCTTAGTGTGGCCTGATACCCTGTAGTGTATGCACCACACATCTACACTAGCTTCTTTACGCCGATCCATTCGAAAAATTAGGAATTTCTAAGTGCATTTCTTCTAGCTGGCTCTAGATCTACAGGGCCCCAAACTAAGCATCACCCCTTAGCACAACTTCTAGCTTCATGGAAATCTCCAAGGCCTCTTGTTATACAAATCAATTAAAAATAATTTACAAATCAACCCAAAATAGTATCACCCCAGTGTTCTATATTCTGGGTAATAGATCTATCCACCTGTTCTACTTGTCGGATTAATTCAGTGGTCCATTGCGTCACCTAATCGTCCTTCGAACAAGTTTGTAATTCTGCTAACCTTCCCAACCACTGCTACAGTTCATGTGTGAAGGTTACGAAGACGATCTTGCGTACTTCTATAAATATATACTTATTCTTCCAATCCTCACCAAATAGCTTCTTACTCATGTTTGCTTACTTCTTACTACTGGCCCTTTCGGCAATGTCCTGCTTGCGTAGGTCATGGTGTCACCTAAAGTAGTATGGTAGGGTGCAGGAACTAGGTTTCCACACCCTGAGAGAGAGAAATTTAATTAATATGGTACCTTCAGATCTAACAGGCCTGAGCTGAAGAAGCCCTAACCCAAAAAACCTTAACAATTTTCCTGACAAAATAGCTTGTGCAAACCCTGTAAACCACAGGATAACATGTTAAAAGAAGAAAGGTGTCAAAATATAACTAGATCTATGCATTCATTACTTTATAGAGCATCACATCCATGTGCGCATAGATTAGCTAATCAATATTCAATGCATAGAAATAACCTCAAGAATCAACATATATTGCAACCAATAACAGAACACATAGATACTTTGATATCAGCAAAATGGCCTCCTGATTCATTAATGCTTCAGATTTTACTTACAGACTATATACCTGCTCGCGCACACAACCAGTAGGGTCTGCACATAGCAGGACTTAGGGTCTCTACGCACACAGCCAAAAAGAGTCCTTACCCCAAAAAATTCATACAATAAGTATCTCAGATCCAACCTTCATATCTAGACATAATCAAAACTTACTTCTAGACTCGATCTATCAATTTTGTTATACTATTTTAGCCTTCGCTACTCGATGGTCCGCAAAATGTGGTTTGCGAACCCTTGGTATACCCTTTGACCCATTACAGTTAATTAGGGTCTTTGACCCAAAAAAATCCCATGTGCCAGACTAAATATTACAAATGATTACAAAATTGCATCAAAATTGTTGTCAGGGTGTAATATTCCAAATCTCGAACAACACAGCAAGCCTTATAAAATAATGCACTCCTGGAAGATTGATGCAAAGAGATGAGTTTAAAACCATTGAATCCATTAGATAAGTAGATCTGGAGTCTAGATCCAAAAGGGAAGCTAAAACAAATCAAACTAGGTGTGATAAATAGGCCTCCCACCACCTAGTCTAGCTGAAAAAACACCCTACAAGAGGGGCTGCAACTATGCACAACAAACTGCTTCAGAAATAACACATTCTTGGATAGTATGAGTAGAAGGCCATAAAATATGATTAAATTATGATTATACAACAATAAATCAGAATTATGATGAAGCTATTTCAATATACAATAGAATACATGAGACAATAGAGCAATAAATCTTCAAAAAAGAAGGCTACAACACATATATAACTACAAAAATGGCTTAACAACGTTATTTTGAGGAGCTACAACAGATGAATATTGAAACTCAGATCTAGGAGAGATCTTTGGACAAAACATCAGATCTATTTTAGATCTGGAAACTAGATTGTCTTATTTACAAGATTCCCTTGGGGTTTTGACCAAATCATGCATAACAAAGAGTAGATATAATTTTTAAGTTGCATATCTGAAAAATTCTTCAGAAATTTCTGAAGATGAATTTACATTAAAATAGATCAGATCTAAACAGAACATGGATCAACACTTTAATCCATATATCACCAAAGTGAAAGGCAAAACCCAACACCAGAGATATCTCATAAAAAATGGGATCAAAACACCATAAAGAATATCTTATGAAAATAACACAGTTCCTTAATGAAAATTACGATGTAGCTTCAATTACAACGATGGCTTGATGCCAAGATACAAATATGAATCTGTAACACTGGATGTACTCCTCTAGGAGATTAAAAGACACAATCCATGCGAAGAGGCTCCAATACAAGCTAAATCTTTGCAGATCTAGAGTTCCACTTGTTGCAACCTACAAAAACAAGCAAATCCTCACTAGATCTACGTTGCAGTTGGAATTAGTGCTTGGCCTTAAGCCTGATAGTGGATCGAATCAACAAATACTCCTCTAAGAATCCTCAAGAGAAGAGGTGAAATCCCTGCATAGGAACTCCAAGTGCTACGTAGCACAATTCTCCATGAAATAATAGAGAATAGTATTTGTCTAAACAGACAAGATACTCAGAAATATAATCAATCAAAAACCTCCTCTTGTTGCCTTCCCCTTCCTTTTATAAGATGAAAGCCTTTGCAAACCCAAAACCACCTTGATGAGTTAGCTCCTTTCACATGAGGGGCCTCCTTCTAGAACTGTGATGTCCCTTCAAAAGGTGCATTGAATCTAGACAACATTGTAGATTTGGTCAAGGTTGACCTAGTCTCACAGCTCAAACCATTTTCACACCTACAGTGATTTATTTACATGGCCTTGATTTATCCTTGTTCACATGGGCAGTGATTTATTCATATTTTTCAGGAATTTTACATGTCCTCCCTTATTCATTTATTCATGAAATTGAAAGTAAAACAAAAATGCATATGCCTCTTAGCTCAAGCTAAGTAGGAATATTATATTCCTCTCCTCCAAAATGTTGCTTTTCCTCAAGAAACTAATAAGGTGAGAGTTGTAGTCCTTCGCCTCCTCCAATGATGACATCACCAATGATCAGGTCTTCATCATAAGCCAAGTGATCTTCAAGTCAACACATCATGAAATGTTCCTCCAAGGCCAACATAAGATGTGCATAGTCCATCCCACCAGGAGTGAAAAACTCAACAAAAATAAACATGGCTAGAGCAATGCTCCATATAAAAAAGTATCATGAGGTATAGGCAGAAGTTCCAAACCATGTGGTATATACAAGCTGCCCATCTTCTCTCCATACAACCACATGAATAATACAACTATATCATCCAAGTATGGAAGCAAGACTACATATATGCAAACATCAATATGAGCTTGAGTAGGTGGGTCAAAATCTCACATGTGATGCCAGTGCAGTGCATGATCTGCCTACAGTAGATCAAGGTGTGGTAAGTTGCATTCCCACAACACATTTTCTACAGTATTCACCTTAACATGGCGGAAGATGTTAGGTAAGTTTGGTGCCTTTGGAAAGCACCCATCATGAGAAGGATTCTTCCTTTGGACAATAAGGGAGTGGCCAAGTTCAAAATTTCTATTGGCCCCTCCAAAGTCATGAGAACCACATGATCTCTCAATCCCTTTAGAATTCATAGCCTAAAAAAACATGGCAAAGGAATGTGATCAATCAGAAAATACAACTTGCTTGGCATGATCAGATCCTTTACTATCATAGTTCTTCATACACATGGAGTTGTGCATGAGAATTTTCCTCCTCTCAAGCAAAGGAAGAACTGGCTGAAATGACACTTGCAAATATTCCATTGGCTGCCCCAATATTCCATGGCTAATGCACTCTTGAAATTGCTAATGTAATTCCTCTCTCATGCCTTCCCAAACAAAACTCCTCATGGTCAGGGTATAGATCTTTATTTAATGCATATGGATGAGGAAGAATTCTTCATGTGCCCCTTGTAATATCTTCTGCTTGAGCTTATAAGATCTAGCCAAGAAGACCTTACCATGATAATAGATGACTCCCCCTTGGACTAAGTAGCCATCTCCTTGCTGCATGTCATCTAGTATCATACCTGTGTGGAGATTTTTGGAATAAGCTACAAGCAGTTGAGATTTCCAATACAGATCCACACTGCTCAACAATGATAGCATAGCTGATACATCCCTGGGAGTGCTTTTCATGTTGCTGGTCTCCTTTCTTACATTTCTCATACCAAATTTGTGTGTTGGAAGGTTGATCCTTCCATTATTCTCCTTACACAGCGCAGATTCAGAAAAGAGAGAAGGTGATAGTGATGTAGGAAGAAGATCCCCCTCATTATTGAGTTGTCCCAAGCCCTCCAGCACTGTAAGTTGGTCTCTCATTACTCCAACCCCTCCTGGGTCTAGATTTGGAGTAGTACTTTGTGAGGCATCCCCCACAAGATCTAAATATGGTGGCACCCTAGGTGGCTTTCCACTAGATAGGAATTTCCCTTGCATCATCCTCATGAACATAAGAGAAGGGACTGTAATATCCCTGCTTCCACTGTGAAACTCCATCCCTGTTGTTTGTGTGGAGGTACTTGGTGAAGTACAAGTGTTCATTCCTTGAATCATTTGTGGTTCCCCTCTCTTCAAGTCCACCCACTCCATCTGCAAAGCTTTCCAATCAGTGGTCACCTTCCCCAAAGAAATAAACCATTGAACACCTACAATGATATTGGTGTCTAGTATGTCAACTATAAAGAAGTGATCCACCAAAGTGTAGGATCCCATAGTAACTGAGAGTGACAAAACATATTGCATGCATTGCATGGTTCTATCTCTTGGGATCAAAACAAAAAATCCCTCAAAAGAATCAATGGGGATTACTATCCTTTGCACAATATAAGCATCAATGAAGTTGTCGGTTGCCCCATTTTCAATCAGCATAGATACCCTCTGATTCATGAATGAACCTTGTAATCTTAGAGTAAAGTACTTAGGCACTCCTCTCAAGGATACAAGAGTCCCACTAGTGGGAGAAAAGGCTCCACCCCCATCTCCAGATGGTGTTGGATCTTCCTCATCATTATCAACCGTGTGGTCCCTCCTAGGTTCATCATCTCCATATTCCTCCTCAAAATCTGAGAAGACTTCTATGTAGTGTGCTTTCCAAACAACACATCTATGTCCCAATGCCCATGATTCTTGGCAGGTGAAACACAGTCTCTTATTTCTCAACTCCCTCTCGAGATCAATATCAAGAGGCTTCTTCAAAGAGATCTCCTTGGACGAAGTAGCTTTTCCTTTCTTCCCCTTGGAAAAGTGAGCTGCCTTGCTCTCAAAAGTTTCCTTTGCTTTTGGAAAGGCATCTTGGAGGTCTCTAGCCCTCTCAATGGAATCATGCAAAGTGATGGGCTTGGTAGATTTAACCAACCCATGGAAAGTTTCCTCTAGGCCATTAATGAACATATAAACCCTCCTTGCTACAGATAGATCAAGAACCATGATTGATAATCTTAGAAACTTAGAGATATAAGTTTCTGCATCCCCTGATTGCTTCAGATTTGTAAGGCTTATGAAGGTTTATTGATGTGTCTCAATGTAGACAACCCATGGAACCATCAATTGTGTGCTTCACCTTCAAAGTGTAGCACTGCAATCTTGATGGCTTCAATCTTAGGGACTTTGTTCAACTGAAAGTAAATATCCAACTTTTCTACCCATGCCTTAGTAGAACTGGAGGATGATCCATCAAACTTGGTCAAAAATAATCTTCCCATACAGTGGTGTCTATCCTATTTATGAAAGAACCCACCATTTCTATATTGCTGCCTTGGTCTTATTTTGTCCTTGAGGTGAAAAAAATATTGGAAACTCAAGTGGTCTCTAAATCTCTTATTCTGAGATTCATATTTCACAAAGTAATCTTCAAGGGAAGCTTTCTCTTTTGGTCCTTAATTCTCCACAGCCAAGAAATTAGGCATAGTGGAGCATTGTGAAGCTTGTGGGGCTTGTGGCAGGTTCACTGGTTGACCAGTCCAGTAATGAGACATGTCAGAGATTTCTCCCAGATGAAATATACCAGGAGATTCCCTCATTCTGTGCATCCTCTTCTCCTTTATCTCTCCAGAAAGATCTTGCATGGCCACCAACAGAGTTCTTGCAAAATCTTCTCCTTCTTTATCACTTGCAGTTTCAAGGGCTTTACCCTTGTCTTGATCATCAGTAGTGTAATCAAATTTATTGTGACTTCTATTCTGATACCTCTTCTCCCTCTTAGTAAGAGGCTCACCTTCTTTTGAATGAAACATGTATATGGTGCTCCAAGGAAAGCACAGGCTGTGCCAAGAAAGGAACTCTGATACCACTCTAATATTCCAAACCTGGAACAACACAACAAGCCTGCTAAAATAATGCAATCCTGGGAAATTAATGCATAGAAATGAGTTTACAACCCTTGGATCCCTTAGATCAGTAGATCTGGAGTCTAGATAAAAAAGGGGATCTAAAAAAAATCAAACTAGATGTGGTAAACAAACCTCCCACCACCTAGTAAAACTGAAAAACACCCTACAGGAGGGGCTGTAGCTATGCACAAAAAACTGCTTTAGAAATAATGCAGTCTTGGATAGTATGAGTATGATGAAAAAAAATATGATTAACTTATTATTATACACTAGAAAATCAGAACTATGATGAAGCTCTTTCAATATACAGTAGAATACATGAGACAATAAAGCAAGAAATCTTCAGAAAAGAAGGCTGCAACACATATGTAACTGAAGAAATGGGTTAACAATGTTATTTTGAGGAGCTACAGTAGTTGAATATTACAATTCATATACAGGATAGATTTTTGGACAAAACAACAGATATGTTTCAGATCTGCAAACTAGATAGTCTTATTTACAAGATCCCCTTGGGGTTTTGACCAAATCATGCATAACAAAGAGTAGGTCTGAGTTTTAAGTTGCAAATATGAAAAATGCTTTAGAAATTTCTGAAGCTGACTTTACATTAAAATAGATCAGATCTAAATATAACATGGATCAGAAAGCTAATCCATGGATCACCAAATTGAAAGGCAAAGGCCAGCACTAGAGATCTCTCATAACAAATGGGATCAAAACGCCCTAAAGAATCTCTTATGAAAATAACATATTTCCTCAATGAAAACTACATTGTAGCTTGAATTACAATGATGACCTAATGCCAAGATACAAATATGAAGCTCTAACAGTGGATGCACTCTTCTAGGAGGTTAAAAGACACACTCCATGAGAAGAGGCTCCAATACAAGCTAGATCTCTGCAGATCTAGAGTTCCACTTGCTGCAACCTACAAAAACAAGAAAACCCTCACTGGATCTGCGTTGCAGTTGGATGTAGAGCTTGGCCTTGGTACTGATATTGGATCAAATCAGAAAATACTCCTCCAATAATCCCCAAGAGAAGAGGTGAATCCCTCCATAGGAACTCCAAGTGCTAAGCAGCATAATTCTCCACTAAACAACACAGAATAGTATTTTTCTAAATAGACAAGATACTCAAAAATATAATCAATCACCAACCTCCTCTTGTTGCCTTCTCCTTCCTTTTATAAGATGAAAGCCTTTGCAAAATCTAAACCACCTTGATGAGCTAGCTCCTTTCACATGAGGGGCCTCCTTCTACAACTGTGTTGTCCCTTCATGAGGTGCATTGAATCTAGACAGTGCTGTAGATTTGGTCAAGGTTGTCCCAGTCTTACAGCTCAAACCCCTTTTGCACCCGCAGTAATTTATTTACATGGATGTGATTTATCCTTGTTCACATGGGAATTGATTTATTAATATTTTTTAGTTCTACATGTCCTCCCTTATTCATTTATTCATGTAACTAAAAGTAAAACAAAAATGCATATTCCTCTTAGCTCAAGCTGAGTATGAATATTACATATGGCCCCCTACACCAACAATTCTTCCACTTATCGGAGATTAATCAATTTCGTAGATGTCGATTTTTTTGTTTTTGTGGTTGCTTCAGGTTCTAATATGATTTTTCCTTCCTCATTAAGTTCTGGAAATATTTTTTGAACTGAAGTTTTGTTACCTATAACATTCTTTAAGCATAAAACATGGAAACTTGGGTGCACTCGAGACAATGAAGGAAGCTCCAATTTGTATGTCATATTACCAATATTTTGTAACACCTTGTAAGGACCATAGTACTTTGGTGATACTTTATTATCCTTCTTATATTTCTTGAGGGAAATTTGTTTGTATGGTTATATCTGTAAAAATACCCAGTCCCCTAGATCAAAACTTCTCTTGGTGCGATGTTGTTTTTCTGGTTGTTTCATTCTATTTTGTGCCAAATTTAGGTTATCCTTTAAGAGTTGGAGAACTTTTTGTTGATGCTCGATGTGATTTTCCACTTCTTTAACATTATAATTTTCTCTTAAATATGATGTGATAGATGGTGGATGATGTCCATAAAGCGCCATAAATGGGCTCATTTTTGTTGCAGTGTCGAAGGAAGTGTTATACGATCATTCAGCTAGAGGTAACTACTTGACACATTATGTTTTTTTTATCAAATACAAAACAATGGAGATATCCTTACAAACATTTTTTCACTATATCAGTTTTCCCATTGGATTGTGGATGACAAGATGAGATATGAGCTAGATGAGTACCCAAATAAGGAAACAATTTTGTCCATAAATTTCCAGTAAAAATTGGATCTCTGTTACTTGCAATAATCTTTCGGTTTCCATGTAGCTTTTGAATTGTTTCCATAAATATAGTAGCAACTGTAGTTGTTTTAAATGGATGAGATAAAGCACAGAAGTGTTCATACTTGGTAAGTCTATCAACTACGACCATGATGACACTCTTTCCTTTATACTTAGGTAAACCTGTGATAAAACACATTGACACCTCATGCCAATGTTGACCTGATATCGATAAAGGTTGTAGAAGACCGGAGGTCTTAATTGTCTCAACTTTATTTTGCTAGTGCCGAACAAAACATTCCGCCACAAAATTTTGAATATAAGATTTAAGGACATCCCAAAAAAATTCTTTCTTTGCCCTGTGTTAAGTTTTAAAAAAATCCTGAGTGTCCTCCTAAAGGAGAAGTGTGAAATTGAAAAATAATATTTTGTTTTAGTTGGGAATTCTTACAAAGATATAAGAGGTATTTGTACCATAAGGAATCATTTTTCCAACTAAATGTATCAGATGTCCTAGGATCTTGCTACAAATTTTGAATGAGTGTCCAAACTTCTTCATCTTTCTTCCATTCATCCCCTACTTTGGTTATCCAATCTGGTTGGATAATAGAAATAGAAAAAATAAATTCTTCCACCTCTTCATCCTTTCTTGAGAGTGCATCTGCAACAACCTTTAGCTTCCCTTTTGTGTAGATAATTTCAAAGTCATAACCCATTATCTTTGTGACCCATTTTTTTTTCTCTTTTGAAGGTAATATTTTCTCCAAAAACTGTTTAAGACTATCATGATTATTTTTTACCTTGAATTTCCTTCCCATTAGGTAGGGTCGCCATTTCTTTAGTGCATGTAATATTGCCAACATTTCCTTCTCATAAATAGCTTTTTGTATATACGTTCCATTGATTGGATGAATTTAAAAAGAAATGGGTCTTCCTTCTTGAATTAAAACAACACAAATTCCATGTCTTCCATGAAATTATTCAAACCATCCATCTTAGCTTCCACGCCTTTCTTCAACACTTCCATTTCTTTTTTTGTTCCTCTTTGCGAGAGTGAAATTTGGTGCACTTGTTCTTCTAATTTTGATATATCATGTTGCACTTCTTCATCTTCCTAAGTCATAGTAGTGTATTTTGAAGGCTTAATGGGTTTTGAATTATTTTTAGGGGGAATTTTAGAACCCAATACTGATATCTATTCTTAAATATTCCATTGGAATCACTTCAAACTGATTTTTCAAACAAGGCTTATGAATTTAGAAAAAATAACACACATTTTTCTTTCTTTTGAGTAGTTGGATATTGAAACTGAATTATATTTGTGATTTTGGATATTCAATATCTAAAATTCGATCCTGTAATAATCCTCTGAATACTCTTTCAAATTTCTCATGACGAACCCAATTTGAATTCTTCAAGACAAAGTTATCCCTAATCTCCCACAATTACCTAATTATCGATTGGTTCAATAGAGCTAACTCTTATGGCATTCTATGTGTCACTATTTCCTCCGTAGGCTTTGAAATTGATACGCGAGAAACTACAGTCCATGTACTTTCAACCACTTCTTACAGAATTCCAATTCAATGCTGAGAGAGAGAGAGTTATGGTGATTTTCCAAAAGTCACCTATTTTAGATGAAATTTGGAGCTTGCAAAAAACCTAAATTCCACATATCATATCTCCAAAAATGTTGTGAACCAAGATATACAAATTTTACATGAATTTTCTGAGGATTTTTTCTTCCCATGGTACAAATTTTAGCTTCTGAGCCTTCTTAAAAAAATGTTTATAGCGAAAATTCTAGGATGACTTGTTTGGAGCAGAGAAACACTAGAATCCAAAGCTATAATACCAAATGTTATGAAACGAACTCCAAAAATAAAATAAAAGAGAGATCAACACCTTAGAAATAAGCCACTTCGAGGGGGAAACCTCCTTTACATTACATAAATAAAAAATTATTCGATGATTCAAATGATGAAACCTCCTTTCTATATATAGGATTCCATCGGGTCACAATATAATCCTAGCGGACCTAACAATAATAATGTAAGGGCACAAAAATAACAATATTGGGGCTTATGGGGCACAATGATAAGAATAAGGGGGCTACACTACCAATAATAAGGGGCTACACTAGTAATATAGGGACCTAACAGCTCATCACGTAATGTGAATTTGATTCTAGTGTTGTCTGTGATACCAACTCAATAGAAAATTCTACTTCCTTGTGAGGTGGTAGCTCTAGAATATCTGCTAGAAAAATATCCTAAAACTAATTCAATACATCATATCTATGGAATATTTATGCATCATCCACGTCCTTACCCTTGTCACTGGAAATATGCACTTCAAGCGTCACACAACCTTTTCTACAATTGCACTTAACCTGCATATATTTCACTGTCGTCACTGATGTAGGCTTCTTCTTTGGCTGCAAAATTATATTTTCTCCATTATGATCAAGACACTAAATGGCCTTGTGAAAAAAATCCACTTTTTTCCTATGAAGGTGCAACAAATCCATACCCAAAAGCATATTATACAATCCCAATGGAAAGAAATTCTATTTTTTTATAATAGGCATACCGTTTAACTAAAATGCACAAAATATTACCCAATCATGAACTCACTTCTTCTTACATGTATCCAACTACACCAACCATGATTCTACATGCACTTCATTTCTCAAGTCACACATATCCACTACATCAGGATTGAAATAACTATAATTAGATTGAGGATCAATCAAAATATAAATAACCTAGTCACAAATATTACTGTCCATCTCAATAATAGATTCATGGTGGCACGTGTGCCTATTGTACATATATTTATAAATCTTAGGAATTATATGACCCACATCCCCTAGAGTATACACCTACTTAGCACTATATATATGAGGTCTACCACCCTAATATTGCAGAACATCCATCTTGTGATGATCCATTCCACATATGCAAAACTACAATGGTGCTCTACCATCACTTCTAGTCTGCAAATCTAAAGGTTGTGATCCATCTCCCTTCTAAATTGTATTAAAATCCTTATAAGGAACAAAATTTTATTTCTCACCTTGCTCTTGAGGTATTCCCCAATTTGATCACCATCTTCCTTTATCTTTCTCATTTCCCTTAAAGTCATTGTTAGCCTAAAATTTCCATTTTTCATGCTCATAACAATGCTTCAGCTTTCCAATGGCTTCCTCCAACAATTTAGGCTAAGTGAACTCAATCAGGTCTTTGTATGCTACGGGAAGTCCACTGATGAATATCTGAACCTTAGCCTTCTCCTCCTTCAGGTAAGGAACATATCTCAACAACTCCAAGAACCTACTAGTATACTCATCATATCTCATGGAACCCATCCTCAACTCATAAAACACCTTACCTCTAGCATCATATTACCTCTATGATGGGTATTTATTGTAAGAGTCTTTGAAACTCATCCCAAGTCAAGTCATCCTCTCGAATACCTTTGACATTATTCACATCCTCCAACCAAATATCTACTTTCTCTTTAAAACTAAAAGTGGAAATCTTGGGTTTAATGTTCTCTAAGTAGCTGTGAAATATGAAGAATTTCTTCAACTAAAGCAAACATGTCTCTAAATCCTATATCTTCTCCATTTCTCTATCGAATGTAGAGTAAGCTTCCATTTTTTCTTGTTTCCATTATGTGAGTGGTTGAAATATAGGAAGTTTCATAGGAGATGTGAGAGCATCATGGAAAAGAAAAGGGTAAAAAAAGGAAACTGGAGTACAAAAGGCGAAAATAAAATAGCGAAGAAATAATTCCTAAATAATGTTAGACTAGGAGCATGTAAGTATCAATAGAGATGAAATTGATATTAGTTCTCTAAAATTGTACGTTTTTTTCCCCTATGTTGATGTGAAGGGTTTTTTCTCTATGTTGTCCAAGCCATAGTTGCCAATGGAGGGCTCAATGGATGACTGAACTATGAATTCTTCATAAGTAAAATCATAAAGCATCGATTGCTTGCTAAAAAGGAGAAAAAAAGACTTATTTATTGTGGATATGGCTAATAAACCACTCAATTTTTTGTTGTAAATCTAATAAACCACTAGGAAAGGTAGCTAAACAATTGTGGTTCATGTTGAAAATAGTTGATAAACCACTAAATTATTGTTGAGGAAACTAATAAACTACTTAGTGCCTATTATATAAGCTGATAACACACATGGAAATTGGGATATAATGTCTTACCCTACTTTCATTGAAGTTACAATTAATAAACTACCTATATTGTTGAATCCAACTCCTATAATTGACAAACACTCCAACTGAGCCTTAGGTGAATTTCTTGAGAAACAATATCCCCAAACTTTAGACCCAACTTAGTGGTGTTCATTTAGAAAAAATATTGTGTAGTTTTCCTATGGTTGGATGGATATTTGAATTCCCTGCTTCTATTTCCAACCATACCATGTTATTTATATAAGTATTAAGGCTTATGCGGAAAAGAGAAATATGTAGTGAAACTAGTTTATTTATGTTCTAGTATTACTAAAAAAATGTTGTTGAAATTGTTTCATATTCATAGTGGAAAAATTGTCCTAGATGTCTTAGTGGTTATAATAAATTTCAATCATTATGTAAATGTAATATCACCATGAACTGTCTATTTGTTCAAATGAATGTGAAATATTTTGTGAGGTCACTCAATTATCTTTTTATGAGCGATATTTTCACTTAATGTTAATATTAAGAACATGGTGGATCATGGTCTTGTTTAAGTCTATATATTACCTTGCATGATAACAAAGTATCTCATATGTTGTGTGATGAATAAATATGAAACCACGATTTATATTCATTAATGTAAGAGAAATGCCAATATCATATGATCATGCACACTTTTATATTGTTATGATGCCATGAGCTTCACATAGTAATCTTGGTCAATTGGCTTAAGCGTAATGCATTGATTCTTGGGTGTATATGCACGTGCCTTTTATTGAGAGATTGCGATATTATCTACAAAATTTTCAATTTGAAGTTTCTTACATTATTTATCCATGGATCGACTTATTTACTTCCTTGGAAGTCTTCAAATTCTTCGGTACAACCCCTTTCTTCAAGAGAGCTTGGGAAATTTCCCTCAAGTTTAATTTTTTGCAAGTATTGATGTAGCAATATTTATCTTCTAGTTTGATATCTCCTGGTATTTTTAATAATGACATGAAAAATGATGTGAATTTTCCTATCTACCGTGTCTTTAAAAAAATGGAATGGCATCTCACTCATCAACATTTGCAACATATTCTAACTTATTATTGAGTTGGTGGTGGTAGATGGAAATGCATGTTATAGACATGTTCTTATTCATTAGGTCCATTATGTGATGATACTTCTTACTTCTCACTACATATTACTCTCCTATTTTTTTCAATATTCAAGATGTGGTGGTGGCAAGAGAAATGTAAATAAATATTAATACTAGAACCTACAAAAGTTTTTGGATGATGGAAATCCTACCCTTGCTCCTTACATGAATTCAAAATTGTAGCTGGGAGCCTTGGGTTTTGGGACTATCAACAACAAATGAAAGAAAAAATATCTTGGATGGGTTGAGATCAAATGTAATGTAAATGAATTGTATAATTCCAAAGGGAGAGACCTGGTCATACCCACACTAAATATACATGGAAATGCCCATGTGACACACACTGATTTTGTATTTCCTTTATATAACTTTGAGCACCACATTAGTGATGAACTTGGGAGATGTGAATTGGGTGTGGGATCGACCCTCTAAAAAAATGGCTGTGAAAAATTGAAGTTACATGTGTACCATGGGATCTTACCATGACCCACTACCCATCCATGGAGGCATGAATGTATGGAATGATTGAAATGGTTAAAATGTAGCTGACCCAATTGTAGTTCTAAAGTGGAATGTTGTCATAGTTGTAACCTTTGAGTTGTGTAATTTTGTATGGGTAGTGGCAGTGTATCGATAATATAATTTTTTCATTATCTTGTTCAAATGAAATGGCGTGTTACATGAAATACCATCAATGACATGGTGGAGCTATGGAGGTGCCACATAAAGTTCACCCAGATTCCACATGGCATCTTATAACTAGTGTAACTTCAAAAGACCATGACTTTAAATAGAGGAATAATATTGAGTTAGAATTTATATGTGTGAAAGTATCATGATGATATATATGAAATAGTTGTATTAGAATTTAACTATACATGCATTTAAAAAGGGGTATTTTATAACCCCATTTTCATAGAAAACATTGGATGTTGGGTCAAATCATAGTGTAACACCTCCTACAAACACATATGGCATAAAGGTGTAAGAGGTAGTTTTAGAGGATATTTTTAACTCTCATATAATGAACCATTCATGAAAATGTGCCAAATAGCATAAGTTCCGGGATTTTATTTTTTTATTTTAACTCAACATTTCACTATTTAAGCTTCTAGTAGAACTAAGCCTTCCCACTCCCTCTATGTTTCGGTGCATGGGAAGTCGTATCTCCTAGAGGGTGGAATACTTCAAGGTTGGTTTGAGAGAGGGTGGGGTTGTGAATTTGGACATGGATGTCCGAATAATGTTAGAACTAACTTATAGACTAGTGTTTTGTGACCTTCAATTGTACCCTTTGACACTGGTTGTTAACTATATTGACTATGTTTGAGACCACTAAACTCCTTGTGTCCTCATAGCTTTCCAAGGTGTACCTCAGTGAATAAATTCAACCCTTAAGTTATTTCCATTGCTTGATGAACCATATATTTCTTACAATTTGGTTGATGAACCAACTAATTATTTCTAATTGGTTAATGAACCACTCATTCCTTTCCATATTGTTAATTAAGCCATTAGATGCTTGTTTTTTGCAGATGTACCACATATTTATTTCCTATTACTTGATAAACCTCTAAGTGATTTCAAATTCATTGTTAGAACACATACATTATCAATTCAATCCTTATAAGCTGAGCAACATACCCACCTATATTTTTTTTTCTAAAATGTCACATTTAGTGGGGGGTTAATCATTGTGAATTTATTTTCACAATTTAACAATATTTCTTATTCATTCATTCATAGAGTACAATAAACCATAAGAATTATGTCATTTATTATATATAAATCAACATATTATTAATATGATAAGAAGAAATTAACACCATAAGAAACTATAACATCTCAAGGACACACAAGAATTTTAGGTGGAAATACAAATGGAAGGAAACCCCTGACATTTCATTTGGCCATTTTTAAATTCTTCCATTTCAATTTGCAATCCACAACATGAAAGAGTTACCTATCCCAAAAATTGTGTAGCATGCAACCTATGATCTACTACAACTTAATTCAGACTCTAACCTCAAAGATGCAACCATGCACTCACTATAGAATACAAACTAAATGACATTCTATCCTCAAGAATAAGTTGGATCCAACCTGCTCTAGGCTCCAACCTAATTTAGTGTTCAAACTCCTTCCTCTGCTTCCATGTGGACCTCTATTCATCACATTTTGAAACTAGATGAAAAATCATAAAATATCATTCAAATATAAGTGATGTACTACTTTGGATGCAATACATACTTATGCTGCCAATGTCTTTACCAAAACCAAAATTATTGTATCTGCTATCGAACATGCAACCACTACCATACAACTTATAACTAATGGCTCAACTATCATAAAATTGTTTCAATATTTTTTTGCGGTTGTCTTATTACTTTCAAATTTTTTTTCTCAAAATAGAAATGTAATATGGTCACTCAAATACCTCCTTGAAATTTTTTCTCTTCATGTGTCTAACACATATGCCATATTATTATAGACCTTCCAAACATACACAAGGACTTATGGTCACCTATCATATGAAAAAAACATTGTCAAACTTGTACAGATGTGTTTGTCTCTATCTAGTGATCACCCAATAACTTTTTTATTTTAATTAGGATCAATAATAACACCAAAAAACACCAAAAATATAATAAATTGTATATAAAATTAGTTTTTTAACATAAACACACTTCTTGGGTGCATTCAAAAAATTGATAGGAAACTGATGTTGGTTCTACAAAATCATCACTAGAGTCTGGAATTGGTCACCACAATTTGTGAACAGAGAAAAAAAATGCAAAAATGTATTAAACATTTAACATACCTATTCATGCTAAAGTAAAACTTTTGAACACCCACACACTATACTAATTAACTACCAATTTCACTGTCAATGTACCTTGGCACATTAGGTTATCCCCTTTTGATTAT